>JZKD02S2136093.1:356584-377163 GCA_000966675.3 Picea glauca
CAATTAAACTCCACATGCAATCCAATTAAACTCACGCAATGCAATCCGCACGCAATCCGCCTTGACCGCAATTTGCATGCAATCCGTATGCAATCTGCATGCAATCCAAGTTCTCACACCTCACGCCGTAGTAGCCTGCGGGAATCGTGAAGGACGTCTGCACCTCTTGTGTATTATTCTTGCGGGAATCGTGAAGGACGTCCTCACCTGAATGCACAACAACGTGCAAAAATTTTTGCTTCCGGCACCACGCATAAGGGCGAGTAATATAGGTTCGCACCCTACCATAGGAGAGACCTGCGAACCTCTAGAATCTTCGCACCTCCTTCCTGTGGCTCTGATACCAAGATAAAATATACGAGGAAAACAAACACGGTGAGGCTACGCTCACTTCACAGTATTAAATGAAGACGGATTACATCCTTATATAGGAAAAGACTCTCGTGAGTCGGCTACATGCAAAGCAAAAGACAACTAGACAACTGACTCTTAACGAAGAACTGACTCTTCTAACTGGAGCTTACAACCCGCGCTTATTACTGGTGCTAACAACTAGCTAACATCTCCATTATTTCCAAGTTAAATACCTGTGAATCAGGGATTAGATTCACATCTATCTCGACGCAAAATCAAAACCTCACTATGGTTAAGTCAACACAGGAGGGCACACTCCTTACATCTATCTCATTCTATGAATGATCCGACCAAACATAAATCTAAGTTACTTTGTCGGCACGGAAGCGTTTGTAGTGAGTGCGACCATGTGACAAAATGAATGTATGCAGGCGAGCTTTCCTTTTAAGGACCCGAAATCCTCTAGATAGAACTCCAATTCCTCTTCTGTGTAGGCAGGATTAAGTGGTGCTACAATTTCTCTAGCCCTTAACACTGCAAAGAAAAGTATCATGTACTGTGCCAAAGAGACACAACATATTAAGCTATCATCTCATGAAATAACCTGGAAGATCATATAATAATGACCGTGCATTTTCCCTTAAACACCCTAGAACACATAGAAACGAAAACATAGCATGAAACTTTACCTCAATAGAGTTAGGAATGTGAGATCCACCACATCTCCGGTTCCAATCCCGACGTTTCTTAACTTGGCGGCACATCTATTTACAAGCCTTTACAGCTCCACGTATGTAACTTCGAATTTCCCAGACACAATGAGAGGCTTGTGTTGGGGAAACTTGTCCCAGACATTGTTTATAAGAGCACTCAGAATCAGGTGACAAACTTCTCCTTTGCCAACCATTGAATGATAATCCACAAAAGTTTATGAGAACACAAAATATCAGGCAGAGAAAAATGATAACCCTCCCAATAGAATAGCAATTTTGTAAAACCCTGACAACACAAAATAATGATTTTTTCTCTATTAACAGGGAGGTAAATCAAATAACAATGATATATCTTGACCTGAATTGAATGGAATCATTGGAGGGGCACACTCCTTCCTAGTTTCATTTGTTTGAGCTCTCTGGTTTTCTTTGTAGTAGGATAGACCAGCACTGAACATCAAGATGAGCTGGCATGGAAATTTTGAAAAAACTTGAAAAGGTGGAGGGTGGGCGGGGAAATTTTGAAAATTTTTGAAACGATGGAGGGAGGGCACGAGCACCAGCATTAAGCCTGCATCTCCCTACGTCAGCTGGCTCAAAAGTTGAAAGGAAAGGTCATGCAGATGGCTTCGTTGGCATGGACGACATAAACTAACGGTAACACCGTTTGGGGGTCTAGAGTTTCCATCCACCGAAGTATGTAGTGGTTTGAGTCAGCTATCTGCGGTGGTAGGAGTCAGTGATCGGAAAAGGTTCATTTTGTTTTCCGTTTAGCCTATGAAATACCCCCTCTAATTAAATGGAACGTTTTCGATACTTTAATTAAAATTTACAATGATTAAAATGATGCATAAATGTCAAATTCCAAACTTACAGAAGAATATGAAGAGGAAATCACTTTTCCAGTGAGTTTATCTGATTATCAAACGACAAGCTCAGTCGATTCAGGAGGAGATGGGGGATCTTGCAGAGTTGGGGCAGTTGTGTTCTGGTGTTAAGGAATGCCCAATCGAATACGGTGTTCTGGTATAATTTGGACCTGATATTTGGACACCAACCATATACATCTGCTCATGTGCATTATCATTAAGAGTACTGATAGGAAGGTAATTTCCTGTGATTTTTTCCAATTATCAGACGACAAGATCAGTGAATTCAGGTGGATATGGGGGATCTGGAGGGGTGCGACAACTGTGCTATGTCATCCCCTTCGCTATGAGAGCATAAGGAATGCCCAATTGAATGCAATGTTATGGTATAATTTGGACCCTGGATTTGGACACCAACCATTCACTCCCTCTTAAACTTAAGAGTTACAAACATAGCACTGATAATGCCTAAATGCTATCTTTGGAAATCAAAAATGGTTTTTTCTAGTGGCTTCGTAAATATGTCTACAAGCTGATCTCATGAGCCAAAAAATTCAAGCGCGATGTCACCATTATTGACTATCTCATATGAAGTGAAAGCGAGTGTCAATGTGCTTGCTTTTCCTGTGAAAAACATGGTTTTTAGGTAAAGAAATTGATGAAGTGTTGTCACAGAAGATAGGAGTTGGCTCCTAATATGTATGTGACATATCATTCAATAGTATTTGTAGCCACACAACTTGATAGTAAGTTGAGGTAGCACTGACATCCTCTTCCTCTGCAGAAGATATTGAGACAATGGGTTGCTTCTTTAATGCCCAAGAAATTAGGTTCGTTCCCAGGTGAAAACCATGTCCTAAGGTGTTTTTTTTGTCATCTAGGCTACATGCAAAATCACTGTCAGTGTAACGAGAAAGGTGATTATCTTCATACTGAGTGTACCATAAACCAAAATTGGGAGTGCCAACAACATATCTTAGAATCCTTTTCACCAACTTCAAGTGAGAATATTTGGGATATTCCATGAATTTGGAAACAAAGTCGGTTGCATACATATATCAGGCCTAGTTCTTGTAAGATACAACAAACTTTCTACTAAACTTTTGTACAGGGTAGAATCCATTGTAGGGCCTTCATCTTGTTTGTTCAATTTTTTGCCTAGGCGTATAGGAGTTTCTGTTGGGTTGCAGTCTTCCATGCAAAATCTTTTGATGATGTTTCCTACATACTTTTGCTGACAGACAAAAATCCCTTTGGTTGATTGGTCAATCTCAATCCCCAAAAAATATTTAATTATTCCAGGATCTGTCATCTCAAACTCAGATTGCATGGCATGTTTAAAACTAGTTAACTCAAGATTTCCAGTATATATCATGTCATCAACATATAAACATACAATCAAAATTTTACCTTGCTAATCTATTTTGGTGTATAGAGTTGGCTCATTTTGGCTTCTGTTGAAACTGCTCTTGATCAGGTAAGTGTCAATTCTAATGTACCAACCTCTTGGAGATTTCTTTAACCCATACAAAGATTTCTTCAACCGATTGAATTTGGTTGACTGCTCTTTGAATTCAAATCTAGGTGGTTGATACACATAGACCTCTTCTTCTAAGAGGTCATTCAAAAAATTTGACTTGAAATCCATCTGGTATAGTTTCCATTTGTGTTGAGTTGTTATGGATAAGAGAGTCCTTACAATGTCCAACCTTGCTACTAGAGCAAACGTTTCACCATCATCAATGCCTGGTTGTTGTGAGAATCATTTAGCAACAAGTCTTACTTTTTATTTTTCAATATGCCCCTTTTCATTGAGTTTAGTTTTGTAAACCCACTTGACACCAATACTTTTCTTGTGTCTGGGCAGATCAACAAGTTCCGATGTCTTGTTCTTCTTAATGGATTCAATCTCTTGGTTCATGGATTGAACCCAATGTGGTTCTTTAGATTCCTCTTTAAATTATGTAGGTTGACATGACATTAATGAAAAAATATTATGTTGATCAATATCATTCAACTGCTAATGGATTTCTCTCAAGCTTTGAGTTCTCTAATTTTGAAGTTCAGCGAATGAATTTCTGCTTGAAGAAGAGTTGTCCTAAGGACTTTCAGGCCGTGCTTGTATCTGCAACCTTGGAAGGACATGATGATGTGTTTGTTGTCCTAAATTTTCTCTGTTTTTAGGGAGTGGTAGCAATGAATTTTTATTGTCCATAGGCTAATTTTCAAACTCACTATAGAACAGATTTTCAAGAAATTTGACATCTCTGTTTAGAATTAGTTTCTTTGAAATCAGATTGTAGAGTTTATAGGCTTTGGATGTTTCACTATAGCCAACAAAAATACATTTCTCACTTATATCATCAAGTTTCTTCCTTGATTCATACGGTATGTAAGTGAATGAAATGCATCCAAATATCCTAAGATGAGCAACATTCAATTTTGTCTCACTCCATGCTTCTTGAGGGACCTTCATATTGAGACTGGTGGTTCAAGATCTATTCAGGAGATAAAATGAGCATGCTACTATTTCAGCCAACAATAGATTTGACAGACATTTGTCTCTGAGAAGGCTTCTTTTCATGCTCATTATAGTCTAATTTTTCCTCTCAAATACTCCATTTTGTTGTGGAGTATACCTAGTTCTAGTTTGCCTGATGATGCTTTGTGATTTCAGAAATTTACAAATTATTTGGAGGTGCATTCTCCTCCTCCATGTCACATGAGAATCGTCACATATTTCCCACTCTGTTTTTCAGCTTCAACCTTGAACTTTTTGAACTTCACAAAAGTTTCAGACTTGTGTCTGAGAAAATAGATCCATATTTACCTACTAAAGTCATCAATAAAGGTTAGGAAATAAAATCTACCACCTATTGACTTTCTTTGCATTGGTCTACATAGGTCAATGTGAACCAGATCTAAGTGTTGTTTGGCTTGAGTGGAGGACTGTGGAAAACTTGTTCTCTTATGTTTTCCAAGAATGTTGGACTCACATTGGGGATTTTTCTCTTTGAAGTTAGGTAGACCTTTGACCATGGAGTGATTCTGTATAAGGATTAGACTATAAAAGGGTAGATGTCCAAATATTTCATGCCAAATCATAGTTTCATTGGGGTTGTATGCACTTGGTGCATAAGATTGGATCAAATTTGCAGCTCTAAGGGTCATGGGAAACATTCTATTCCTGGTCATGTGGATTTCATAAATCAATTTCCTGCTAGAGGTTTTTTCATATATCCTACATGAGGCTCCTTCAAAAAGTACCTTATATCCATTTTCAACTAGTTGACGTACACTTAATAGATTATGTTTCATATCTGGAACATGATAGACATTATTTATGTCTTTCTTTACATTTTGTTTAATGAGAATAGGTACAATTCATTTTAATTGAACATTGACTAAAGAATCAACCCCAAGTGTAATATCAGATGAAATAGAAGAGTCAATGCATGAAAGTAAATATTTGTTACCTGTCATGTGATTGTTGCATCCATTGTCCAGCAACCAGAGGTCCTTGTGTTGTTCTTTGGTCTTGTGGCATGAGAGAAACATACCATATGAAGTTTCTCCTTCATGATTTGAGACATTTTCTCTGTGTGAGTGCTGATCTTCTTGCTTCTTCTGACATTTAGATCCATAGTTCCCATACTTTTTGCAGTAGTAGCATTGTATGCTTTCTTTTTCATTTTATCTCCTCCCTCTGCCTCTTTGAGGATGTAAATTATGATTCTAGGTTTGATGTCTGTGACCTTCACTTGAGTGATTGTTACTTAGAATTATCCCTCTTCCTCGATGGCCTCTGCCTCTACCTCTGCCTCTCCATCTGCTGAAAGAGAATTGAGTCTTGAAAGTGTTGGCTATTGAATCATCTTCGAGATGGAGTCTAGTCTCATGTCTCAATAGAGAACCCATTAGTTCATCTTTGGAAAAGTTTGGCAGATCCTTGGATTCAAGGATGGTTGTAATAACCATTTCAAATTTATTTGGTACACTTATGAGGACTTTCTCAATGATCCTTTGATCAACGATGTCTTCACCAGTCAACCTAATCTGGTTTACAATTCCCCTGACTCTGGTCATAAATTGATCAACATTTTCAGACTCTGTCATTTTTAAAGTCTAAAAATGCATCCTCAAGGTCAACAACTTGACTGTTTTGACCCTGTCATTTCCTTGGTCAGATGATTTAAGGATGTCCTAGGCCTATTTTGAAGTAACAACGCCTGTGATTTTTGAAAAAATCAAGTCATCCACTGAGTTTTGAATCGAGAAATTTTCCTTATTCTCTCTTTTCCTCTATTCTTTCTGAGCAACTCTCCCTTGATTGATCATGGAAGCTAGAAATGTGGGATCTATTTCCGCATAGCCATGATCCACGGGATCCCATCACTCTTATGCTTGTAAGAAGGATCTCATTTTGAGAGACAAAAATTCATATTTCTTTCCAAGAAGAATTGGTCCTTGTGTTGGTCCTAAATTATTAGAGGTGGCCATCTTGAAAAGAATTAGAACAAAAAAAAAATGTTAGGGATTTCCATGCTTTATTGGTTTCCCGTGCATAAAACCAAGTCTGTGAAATCCTTTGTGTGACTTCGGGCCAAAAAACGTTGGGTAGAACACTTCTTTAGCTCTGAACTGGCTGGATATGACTATCCGAGCACAAGATATACATATTCAGAACTCTAAGATCTATTCTTTATTGACTGTAGCCCCTCTAATGGAAGAATTGGGCTATCTGAGTGTACTTGAGAGACAAAAAAAAATTGAAGTTCAACTTCTCGTGTGACCGGGGGATGAAAACTAAGCGCTTCGAGAGTTTGGGCTTCAGGATTTTTAATGTGTGAATGGCTGAAGAGTTGAATTTCTACAAATATCAATGGTCCTCATTGATCTAAGAGCAAAGACACACAATTACTTCGGTAGTTCGAGCTCCGGGCCTTTTCATGCACAATACTAACAATCCTCCAGAGTGATGAATTAGAGAACTCACAGAGTGTAGAATCTTCCTCCACATGTCCTCTTGATTGGACGACTGAGATTTACCTTGGAATCCTGGGCTTCGAGAGTTCCAAGATGTACAACACCACAAACCTTTGAAGTGTTAACTTTTCAGAGTGTCAGATTTGTTGGCACATGTCCTCAACCTTCAATGGTCTAGATGAACTATGGGACTCCGACCAATTCTCGCTCCAATGCTTCACTTCAAAAAACCCTCCGGAGTGTTAAGTCTCTGAAGTGAGAGATCTAGCACTGCGTGTCTTCGTTGATGAACGACTCAGATGAACTACGACCTTTAGGCCCTCAAGAGTTCTTTATCCATACTATTCACCTTTCCTCTGGATCTCTCAACCTTCGAAGTGAGGGATCTCGTGCCACATGTCCTTTTGCGACTGACGGTTGCGATGAACTTCATTCAATGGTTTGGATATATTCTGACTCCTCCACACTCTTTCGACCTCCGAAGTGCTAGAGCATCGAAGTGTGGGATCGCATGACGTGTGTCCCCTCTGGCTCGAATTCTCCAGCTCTACTTCACACCTTCGGGACTTTGAGATTTTTTCTACCTACAGACTTGATTTCTCTTGTAGTGCCTTTTATCTAAAGTGTATGATCAATTGACACACGTCCCATCTGACAGATGGTTCATATTGGCTCCTGCTCCCTGCTCCTTCGTCAATTTTATGACTAGCTTGTCTGGAAACTCCCAGAGTGCATTTCTTCTGGAGTTCCAGATCTTTCACCACCTATCCCTCCTGATAATGGACGGTCCCAATTTACTTCGAGACTTTTGTTCTCCTGCAGACTTAAAAGGTTAATCTATGTGCACCTTACTTGGATCCGACGTCTGTCAACTCTCCACGCTTTGATCTAATGATTGTTGTAGCTTCTCCTTTCATGCTTCAACAACTTCCTTCAGAAGAAGGGATTCCATGAATATTTAAAGGATTCTTCCTTATGCAACACTTTTTCCTCGCACTTTGTTGTCTTGAAGGATATTTTGAGCAGACTTCTATCTCCAATGCTCCTTTAACGGACTATAGACTATTCTCCAAGATTTTGTAAAGACTCCTACCTCCAATGCTCTCATCTATGAGAGAACGTATAGTCTGCACTCTTCCTCCTGGGATTGGGATTCTCTCTAGGCTTTGTGAAGAGGCTTACATCCTATGCTATGATACCATGACAAAATAATAAGTAAATAAGATAGTACAAAGAAGAAGAATTAAGAACAAGAATGTGTAGTGCGAGTTCGTATTAGATGAAAGGATGAGCCTTATAGGAGAGAACCATTACAACTGAATCAGGAAAATAAACAAGAAATCCCAATGACTAATACAATTGGCTAGAACATCTAGTAGTATAAAGTCACATATTATTGAGGTTACATTTATAACTAACAATCTACATTATCTTTCAATGGCTTCACCCAATGTCTTGTCATTCCTTTCACTTCACCCAATGAAATATATCCATGATGATATTGTTCATCATCATACCGGAGCGCCATCTGTAATAATCACTTAAAATGTAGGAATAATCACATAAAATCTCCACCTAGTATCATTTACCTAGTTGAACTCTTGACTTACAGGAACTCGTTCACAGGTTTCCAAAAAGTGAGGAGAAAGGTAAACTTTTCTCATACTATACACTCATATCGCTTTGAGTTAAGGAAAATATAACCACATAAGAATGGTGACCATTAGTAATCATCAACTCTTACCGAATTTCACTGATATGTTTCCAAGGATTGAGAACTTTTACAGTGTCTTTGGATTTATACAATAATACTAAGAAAATTATACTATAATTATTTTATAAGATGTATTTATATTATTTTATTTCATTGTAAAGTTTTATACCTATTGAGTTAATTTTTTTAATCGAAATAAGTTATTTTAATTTTTTTAATTTAATTTATTAATATTATAAAATTAACACATTTACTTAAATGAATGGTAAACGTTTTTACTTATGTTTTTAATCACATACATATCATATTTTAAAATTTCACTTTAAAATTTTTAAAAATAAGAAAGAAATAGAGTGTGCTTTAACCTTTACCTTTAGGTTCGTGCACCTCTTGCGAGCATGCCTCACCTCAATGTTTCACACATGGTTGTTTGGAAACACAAAGGTTACCTCATCATGAGTATGCCTATTCATCTAAAGCATACATATTCTAGGCTACTTCCTAGTCACACTCCTAATCTAGTGCAACTCTTCTAAATTTAGACATTCGTTAAGTGCTTTAACACTTAGTAATTTTTAAGCATACATCCATGAACCAAGAGATAAACAATGGAACAAACTAAAGACAAACATAAATATAGTGCAGGCGACACGAATCATGTGTAACAACCGACTAAGTCTCTGTTATAGAAGAATGATTACAATATTAAAAGTATCGGCTTGATTTAGATTTTTTGGAGAGTCAAATGACTTGTCTCACCTCACCAAGACACTCATGAACATATCCATCACCAAAAGACTCTTTGCCATAATCATATTGGCTACCACCTATGGTGCACCTCAATGCACCTCCAACGGAAAATTCATTGTCTCTTGGTTTCAATAAACTCTCCCTCTTCTTTTCCACAAACTTCAAAGATTTTGGTTGTTCCTCATACATTCCTCTGCAGGCCTGCATTTCACAGACTTAGCCAAAATCTTCCCAAGAGAAATTCAATCAGCTCTGTCCATTGAACCCTCCTCCTCTTCTTCTTCCTCAGAATCGCAAAGCTCTCCTTATCTCTTTGTCATAACAAACTTTTATTTCTTGGTTGTGCATTCTTGTTCTCTTATAGGCTCTCCAAAGGTCACCATTGTGAAATGTGACACCATTTGGTTGTGCCCTTCCCATTCACTAACTTGTGTTCAAAAAAATCCCCTTAGCAAACAAAGTTTCTCAAACTAACCCATGCATTTGTTAACCATCGTGCCTCTTGGGATTGGCATTTTGATCCTTGGTGCACCCCTCATGCTGGCACACCCAACCCTTATAACAAATAGATTGTCTTGGGTAAGTGTGCCCCTTTGGTGAGTCAAGCGTACTAATTGAGCCTGCATGCCTTAGCCAATTTTCCCTTCATCGATGGAGCTTCAAAGCCTTTCCTTCAACTTAGGTCGCAAGCCACCTTGGGTAGAACACCAACTCCCCTCTATATCGACACATCCATTTTTTGATTCATATGGATGGTCGCCAAGGAACACCAAGTCCCCTCTATATCATCACGTCCATTTTTTTTATTATACTAATGGTCTTTCCTATATCAACATGTCCATTTTTTCATTCATACAGATCATCTTTCCTGCCCGATTCATACTATTGTGGAAGTGTGCGCTCTCAGGATAAGATGATAAGGCGTTAGAATAGACATCATATGCTAGATTGGACGTACAAAAACATTGCATTCCACTAGTGGAGCCAATCAAATTTATTGAGTTATGAATCAAATAGTTAGTGTGTGCGTTAAACATTATCTATAAACCATCGAGCATCATATGTATCCAGAGAAAACAAGTCGATGGATGATAACTACTACCATCGAAGAAGTAGTATAGAGATAATCCATGTAGATTTTCTTTTGGTTTAGAGGAGTTGTTGATGGTTTTGAATCCTGTAAGCTTGCCATCATTGTCTCGTTATGCTCATTTGCACATGAATAAGAGCCTAAGGTTTCGTAGATCATTGAAAACTTAAGCTTAAAATTCATTAACTATTTTGTAAGATAAAGGCTCCAGTCAAACTCATCTGCAATCTATACTTTCAACTAGAGGGATTTATTTACCATCTAATCGGAAAATGCTCAAATATGTTTCATATCAGAACCAACATCATAATGCCTTCTTCGCATTATTTTTTGTTTGTAGTGAAGAGAAAGCTCCTGAGATGAAACATGCGACGACAATCGAGTAGTCTTTCAATCTCACGAGAATTTATACCAAGACTAAGAAATGTCGTATGTCTATTGCATTAGAACCCAGACGGATGTGGAATATGAATTGACAGAGGTTATAGAATATTCATCAATCCTTTGGAAGGTGTTGTGTTGAAAAAGTGCCAAACTTATTTCCCATGCAAGCATACCCATAGAGGTGAGAAAGTGTGGGAAGAGAGTAGACGATAGGATGGTTGTATGATTGTAATAAGATATTTTAATTATATTGAATAATAAGAGTACGAATTATCATTTCCCCGCATTTTTGTCCCGTATTGGGTTTCCAAGTAAATTTGTGTGTTCATTATGTGATTGTTGTTATGTATTGTTGTTCTCGATTTTCTGCTTGTTGATTAATCTTGCTCTGTCTATGCTTCTTCTTCCTAACATTGTGTTGTAAAATATTCATTTGACATTTGAGTGAATGTAGAAGATTAATTCTACTTTTGAGTGAAAATTCATAAACATGGACTCGTTTGTTTATATCAATGAATATGAGATCATCCCATAAGCCTACCAGGTCAAAAAATAGACACACAGAGGTAAAATGAGAGTGTTAATGGAATTTCACAATGTTGGGAAGCGAAGGAAAAACATAGCATAAAATCAGATCATAAACGAGCAAGATCAAACACCAATGAAACCAAGAGAAACAAACATACAATTGACAGAGTGATTTATATGGAAACCCAATGAGGGAAAAAACCACGGGAACTGATTATCGGTCTTCTTCTTATTCAAGGGAGAATTACAATAGCCTTCATAGGCATACAACCATTCTCTCCTCACACAATTTACTCACTTTCATTCGCATTGTACTCTACCTCTATGGGTATGGTCGTATATATAACATCTATCACTCAGTTACACACAATGATCATGAATAGATAACATAGTTACGTGAACAATTCATAAATAGATTACATACATGCGGATGTGCATATGCATGTGAAAGCATGAGGAAATTCGTTGGCATGTCTCTAACAATATCCACCTTGACAATAGTTTACCTAATATATCATGCCCTTAATTAATTCATCACCTTTTATGCAAGCCAAGAGAAGCCAAACACCATCACAACTCCACAAGTTCTCTCGCAATACTGTTACGTGAACATGCCTGCATGATTCACTCTAGTATGGACCATTCTATCTCCATCAATAACATGTCTCATAAACCAATGTACTTCTCCAAGAATCATGAATCATAACCGTAAACCAAATCACTACAACCATTGTAGGTGATACTTGTGCTTCTATGTTTGAAGCACCTATTTCCATGCTCTTGACCTGGTTTTTCCATGTGTATACTGAAAACACCAACTGCATGTGAAATTTTAACCATTTCTCCATCGCAATCATCAAACTTCCTACTATCATATAATACTCGATACATATAACGCTTTTCTTCTTCATCAATTAGGACATAAACCTGAAGAGAATTTACAATGGAAAGCCAAAGGGATTTTACCAGTTTCACATTATTCATAATGAATTTTCTGAGTATCTTCACCACATACTTCTGTTGTGATAACCAATCTTAACATATTTCCTATCTCTATGTATTTCCATGCCCAAGTTTATTTTGTTTCTCTGAGATCCTTCATAAAAAAAATCCTAACCAGCTGAGTCAACCTGTTGATCTCAACCATGATTTTTCTTGCAACAAGCATAACATATAAAACCAAGATAATGAATATACCGTAGACACAATGGTTATACTCACTTATTGTAAAATTTGTCTCACCATGAAGGAATCAAACATCTTGTACCATTTTCCTAGCATGCTTCAAGCCATACAATTTTTTTCCAGTTTGCAAACAAATCTCCTGCTGCGATTATGAACTAACTTCTCTGGTTGCTCCATATACATCCCTTTATCAAAACAAATCCATGTAAAATAGTTTTAACATCTAGTTGTACTATGAAAATTAGTGCTAATACAACATGAATATAAACAAGATTTTAACAACTAGTGAGAAACTTTCATGGAAATGAATACCTTCCAAATAGCTTTCTACTACCATCCATGATTTGAACCTTTCATATTTTATTAGGTTTGATTTTATAAAAGGAGACTCATCAAACACTGCATCTTTGTCCATGATGATTCTGTGTGTAATAGGATCCCATAGTCTACACCCCTTAACATCATCACCATATGATAGATCTACCTGTTTGATCTGGGTCCTATTTAGAAAGCTGATAAAAAACCATAAGCATCACAACCGAATAATTTAACATTTGATTAATTACCATATGAACCATTCATAACTCTTCCTGAATCTTCATGTCTTTTGCAACCGATGGAGACCGAGTTACTATATAGAACAACTGCTTATGTCCACAACTATTCTTGCAACTTGGCATTATTGAACATGCCTATTCGATCCAAAATTCCTTGCAATACTTTCCAAGTTCCATGGATATGAACTTACTTTCATCATATACTCTCAAACACTTGATTGACTTGCCAACACATCAACCTTTCTACAGACCAACCTTTCTAAAATGGAAAAACTACTCCACCTCGAACTTTGCATTCGAACAACTTTGGCCAAATACGACCAAACCGACCAAGTAAGCTTTCACTGCTTACCTCCAGGACCATTTACAATGGATTTCACCAAGCCTTTTATAGGATTCATTACATGCAATTCATGGACACAATGCCACATGATACCCAAAAAAACACTTCCTTTCACCTAAAAAAAAAATTAACTTGATTACTCTTTCACCGAGTTAAGGCTAACCCAACATACATGCCGCCCCATATATTCAATCTACCTAAATCTATGTCTATAATTTTCATAGGTGACCTGATATACCAGGAGTACGCATGCCAATCCAGGTCTTACAGGCATATGTCCATTTACATGCAATCAATAATTTCTACAACTCCAAAGTAAATACAATTTTTTTATTATTATTTCACGGTGCCTCAACCATCACCGCCCTATACCTTCTACGCAAACACATCTAGAGAGACACAATAGACAGAAAAAAATTCATCAACCATACTTGTAGTTGAATTTGCTTCTATTGTGGAGTCCTCTTTGGATGCGTGTTGTCTTTTCCAACAATCCTTCTTGAGATGCCCATATTTTCCACAAAACCAACATTTTTCCTTACCCTTACTGTCTTTTGACTTAGACTTGGCTTTACCTTTCTGATCTTTCCCTCCTTTTGTAGACCGACCTCTAACCACCATTGCCCTTGTTGTTGATCTTTCTTTACTAGATGTTTTGCTTATCTCCTCAGACAACAAGTCTCCTACAACAGTGTCATAATCAATGGAATATGTTGTGTTAAACCACACAGTTGTGACCAGATGATTCAAAGACTCAAGAAACGAACACAATAGCATAACTGCCTTGTCCTCATCTTCAAACTTTACTTCCATATTAGTTAATTGACAAATCAGAGTATTGAAGAAATTCAAGTGATCAGTAATTTTCGTACCTTCTTTCATCTGCAAGCTATACAACCACCTCTTCAAGAAGATTATGTTTAAGAAGCTCTTTGTCATATACAGACTCTCCAATTTGATCCACAAAACTGTTGTTGTCATCTCTTCATCGATGTTAAACAACACCTCATCTGCCAAACACAAACGAATATTGTTAAGGACTCTTGCAAAAACATCCTCCTAGTCCTCGTCTCTCATGCTTGTCAGTTTCTTTGACTTTCTATCCAAGGTCTTTTGCAATCCTTGTTGCACAAGAAGATCTTTCATCTTGAGTTTCCATAGCACAAAACTATTTTTACCACTGAATTTCTCCACCTCAAACTTAAAACTCCACACTTTCGCCATTTAACAAAAAAACCGCAGAAACCACTACTTATAAAACTAAGTCTATTTATAATGAAATTTTTTTATTACATTTAAAATTAAACCCCAAAAATAAAAACTTTAATTAAAAGGTTTTAAAAAAAACATTATTAAATTAAAACCTTTTATCAAAAACCTTAAACTCTTCCACTTCACCTTTTTATATTCTAAAAAGTCCACTCACCTCAACTTTTTTAAAACACACCTCCACTTTTTAAACATCCATTATTCTCCAAAACATTTCACCTTTTTATATTTAAAAAATTCCACCTCAACTCACCTTTTTTAAAACATACCTCCACTTTTTAAACATCCATTATTCTCCATAACATTTACGTGACCTCATCCACCCTTTATAAAATATTATAACGTTGTTCCTCCACAAATTTTATACCAAGTCGAATACTTTTAAACCAAGCAAAAGAGAAAATTCTTAAATATCGGCGCTCCTCGATGGCTGGAAAGGTAGCGCTAGTGGTGCACAGACCATGTGCGTGGATTACCTGATACTCATTGGATTTCACGTTTTTTTGAGCTCAAAGGAGACCCGTACACAATTTTTCTTGGCTCATCTGTTGCAACTACTCAATTTGTCTTGGCTCTCATACTATTTATTAGGTAGCGGAAGCAAAACATAGCATAAAAGAGCAAGATCAAATACCCATGAAATCAAGAACATTAAGCACACAATTGATATAGTGATTTATGTGGAAACTCAATGAAGGGAAAAAATACTGACATTGATTATCAATCTTCTTTTTATTCAAGTGAAAATTACAATAACTTTCATAGACATATAACCATCCTCTCCACACACAATGTACTCACTTGCACTAGCATTATACTCTACCTCTATGGGTATGTTGCATGCATACGCATGTACATGTAGATGTACATTTGCATGTGATCGCATAAAAAAATTTGTTGACATATTTTCAACACACAAAAGTAGCCTCTAGTTTTATGAAAAACCTAGGAATCATCACATAACTCTCCCAAGGACAGAAAAGATGGAGAAGTGTAACCTGCAATAGGGAGTTTTCGAGAGACAACATAGGACAATTCAATGTTTTCCGAGCTTGGGGTGGATATTTTATTGTACTGGAATTGATGTCGGTTTCAACATTGAATTAAACCGAAAGGATGCCATTTAAAATTATTCGAACAATAAAGATTACACTTCATTCACAATATCGTTATTTTTTTCACTATTTAGATTTGAAAATCGTTAATAAAAATTAGTATGCACATCCATCAACCTATATATTATGTATGAAAATTCCCAACGCCACTTTAGCATTCTTAAAAAGACCGACAAGGCTTGACAGATTAAACCCCATCCTTTTCTATGAATGTCTAAGCATCTGCATGATAACATTCTCACTCGTTACCGTAATCTATGGAAATTTTCAACACGATTTTATCATTCTAAAAAGGATCGGCAAGCCATCACATATTAACTTTATGAGACAGGCACCCTGTCTTTTTGTGTGAATATCTAGGCATTGACATGATAAAACTATCAGTCCCCATATTGGTGGCAATTCGTTCGATCAGAACCGGAAAAGAGGCGGGATTAGAAGCCTGAATGAACCACCCCAAATCTTTTTAATTTCCAATAGCTTATGAAAACATGGGTCAGCAAAGAGTCCCTATCACTTCAAGGTCTTCCTTGTTCTTGTAAGGGGCCATTACAAGTGGTATGAAGTCTAAATTATTTATAATTTAAGGTTATAATGTAAAGGAATTTATTTTTTTAAATATGTTCGTTGAAATTTTTTAAAATATATTTGTTGAAATTTTTGAAATTATATAAATTTTTATTAATTAAATAAAGAAAGATAACAAATAAACTTGATATTTATATATTACAATGTTAAATTGATATTATAAATAATTTTTGTTTATGTATTTTCAGATTCATATACTTTACCAAATATGAATGGAGTGATAAGAAAAAAAAACTATTGATACAAGTGTCACCTGAAGCTCATAGTTTAGAAAGTTTCACATATAATTATTAAATTCATTCCATAATAAAAAGATGAATGAAGTAAGCTCATAGTTTAGAAAGTTTCATATATAATTATTAAATTCATTCCATAATAAAATGATGAATAAAGTAATAAGAAAAAAAAAACTATTGATACAATTGTCAATTTGATATTATATATCAGTAAGTAGTTAGAATTAGAAATTACTTTTCATATATATAAAATTTAACAAAGGTTACAAATACACTATAAAATGTTCAGATCAACAAAATAAATAATTTTTGTTTATGTATTTTCAGATTCATATATTTTATGAAATATGAATAGAGTGATAAGAAAAAAAAACTATTAGTACAAGTGTCAAGTGTCACCTGAAGCTCATAGTTTAGAAAGTTTTACACATAATTATTAAATCCATTAGATAATAAAAAGATGAATAGAGTAATAAGAAAAAAAAATTATTGATACAAGTGTCAAGTGTCACATGAAACTCATAGTTTAGAAAGTTTCGCATATAATTATTAAATTCATTAGATAATAAAAAGTTAAAAATTAAGTTCAACAAATATTACTTCAAACTCATTAATTTTGAAAGTTTCAAATATAATCATTAAGTTCATTCAATAACAAAGTGTTAGATGTTAATGGTGTGGATCACATCATTAGGAAGAGCAAAAAAATCTCTAATTGAAAAGATAAACACTCCATATATTCTTTTAGACACTTACATCCTCAACCTTATATAAATACACACGTTCTGTGCAATATGATGATAGGCCTGTGTGGAGAGAGTGTGCATTTGAAATGCACACTTTTTCCTTTCAAGTGAAATGCATAGATTCTCTCCCACACCAATATGACGGTAGAGGGGAGGGGAGAATGCTTGTGAATTTCAAATTCACATTAAAATTAGGTGCTAAATGAGTTTACTTTTTATCTTAAATATGTGAATAAAATATATGAAAATATCATATTGTGAATACAAGGACTAAAGAGAATGTAAAGTCACTCAACAAGTGTTGTTTTACTTTTACATCATACTAGAAATTTTCATGAAAATATTATGGGAGCATACTCAATCACAAACTTATGGGAGAATCTTCAATTCTCAATCACAAACATATTTAGCTAAATGACATCCAAACAACCAAAAGTTAAAAATGGATGTCAGAAAATAAAAGTGGAATAGAAGATGACACTTTACATAACCAAACTCATAGAGATACTAGAACAAGATCCATGTGAAGTCTATCTTGGGAAAGTAACCATAAAATAGAAAAAAAATATATATATGGAGAAAAATATGAATCCAATCAAAGAATACTTCTTTTTCTTAAAAATAAATCCTCTCCAAAAATAAAATTATCCCTAACTTCTCTTGTAATTAAAATTTATATAAAAAAATTTAATCAAACTTCTCTAACAAAACAACCCCATAGAAGAACTTGCATCTTGGTTAAACATGTTCTAACAATTCAATGAAGTAGTAGTTGAAAATAAGAAATAAATACACTTTTATTTTGAAAAAAAAAACCAAAAATACTCCAAATTTTGCATCATGCCATGTTCATAAAGCATGTTTAATATATCACCTTGTATTGATGTACTTATTGTACTAAATCAAAATAAAAATATCATTTAGCTTAAAAATAAACAAGATTAATATTGGAATACTTATATAAGATAAAATATCCAAAAGTCACAATGAATATGTTTTCATAAATTTATTCACTTTTTCTAGTGGTAAAATCCATACATTGCATTGATTTATTCTCTGTTCTAAATCAATATGTTCTCATGAATTAATTCATTTTCTGTTCTAAGTCATCAAAACATTGACTTAATTTCTCTTTTCTATCTATTTGTTATCTATTTGTTGATAGTTTTTTATGCAGGAGCATTGTTGGTAAGCGCACAGAGGTGGGACCACTCAACATGTGAGAGTTCTTCCAGAAATTCAACATGGTAAGTTACAACCGATTTCGGAATCCACCTCCACTTAGCGTTGGAATTCACCTTTGGAGGCATGCTTGAACCGGTGTCGAATTTTACCCTTTGAGGCAAGTTTTGAAATTGTAAATAGAGAAAGAGTTTCCACTTCGGCTCTGGAATGTGACTGAACTAAGATAGCGTAGGGTGAATTTTAGACTAGGCAAGTAGCCAGGGGAAACCCTAGAAACATTTTTCAGTTATGTAGAAGTTTGTACACCCAGTTAGAGAGAGCGACAATACAAAGAGAAATTAGTTGTAAGAGAGAACTATGAGTTATCAAGAGATTTTAGTGTTTTGAGTTACTATAATTTTGAATGTATTTTGTAGCCATTAAGCACTTGTGAATATAACAGAATGGAAAATTGATCCAAATGTATAGTGTGTGGACTGTGTGCATTTTCCTATCATTTTCTGTTTACATGAACAAGTGGATGGAATTGTGAGTTTTTCTAGTTTCAGTTGTTTCTCTTCATTAGAAGCTATGCAAGGTGTGCATCGAGCCAGAGAGGAACGTAAGGAGATCAGGAGGAATTTCTCTGCCAAAAATATCGTGGATCTGAGTTATCGAAATCCCTCAAATGCAAGGAGTGCGCGAGAAATCGAAGTCTGAAACAAACAAAGATCATGAGGGATAACTCTTCGGAAAGTGTTATCGAGATCCAAGAACTCATTCACTATAAGGAGTGAAGATCGAGTCTTTGAAGACTTAGAAAATCTTCTAAGTCTAAAGTGAGTAAAAGTTCAAGAGGAAGAACATTGTCGAGCGTTGGATCGCGGCAGAAGATCCCATAGACCGTTCGATTTGAGGGAGAAGCGTAGGCTTTAAGACTACGTAGATCCAGGAGGGGAGATCCCGAAGATCTAAATAGACGGTGGAGAGTCCTTGAGGACAAATTCCGAAACTCTGTTAGTCGTTGGATAAGGTGGAGTTGCGAGGATTAGCGCCGAGGGCTTTTTGACGTCCAAATCTTAGGAGGAATAATGACCATTGACCTCAGATAGATCTGGACCGTTGGTCCATTTCACGATTTTGGGTATTACAAGTTGGAAGGACATAGGTCCTTGTCTCCCAAAACCCTGAATCGTGAAATAGCGAAATAATGAGGTCGGACGTGGACCATCGATCCCAGGAGTTATTGTGAGTCATTGATCAAACACCAAGGCATTTCAACATTTCAGCATTTCAGCATTTCGTCAACCAGGGATTCCAAGGAGCAGAGACATCCCTTGCACCCATATTTCGCGAAACGCAAAAACTTGAAAGAACAGGCGATGGGACATTTCAGCATTTTGGCAACCAGGGATTCCAAAGAGAAAAGATATCCCTTGTACCCTGATTTCATGAAACATGAAAACCCAAAGGACTAGGCGCTCATACATTTCGTCATTTCGGCAACTGGGCATTCCAATGAACAGAGATATCCGTTGCATTCTGATTTTGCGAAACGTGAAAACCCGAAGAAATAGGTGTTGGGACTTTTCAGCATTTCAGCCAATGGGGGTTCGAAGGATGAAGGGATGGGACACTTGACTTGTGAACTTCTAGTCCATGATATTTCGACATTTCAGCAACCAGGGATTCGAAGGACGAAGGGATGGGACACTTGACTTGTGAAGTCTCAGTCCACGATAAGCACCCTTTTTGGCTTAGTGCAAGGTCACGGATCTTGGTCGTGTGTTCTAGGAGCTCACGCTTGGTGCTTGGAAAAGCCAACTAAGAATTTGTGGAGACTTGTGTGTTCGTTCAAAGGGTTCTAGTTTGGAACCAAAAGAGCCATTTCGGCTCCAGAACCATAATATCCTGATTGGGAGGTCACTCAACCATTAAGAGGGATAGGGGGTCTACATTAGGTGGTATCCGAGCCTCAGTTTTTCATC
>JZKD02S2136093.1:390831-402778 GCA_000966675.3 Picea glauca
CTTGAGCCAAAGACGTCTTGGGATGGGTGACCACCAGGGAAGTCCTGGTTACCGGGTGTAAGCCCTGAAGGTGAGGATTGATGCTATGCGATTAATTTTGTTGGTTTCAATCCCATTTCTTCACCCGTGTGAGAATCTCCCAATGAAATGAGTTCTAACTGGACTATTCATATCATGAGAATTATTGGTCAGTTGCAAATAATACTCATGGACACGGGCAATAGATTAATGACTTACACTACGCAGTTAATCCGGAAAATGATATCTAATATGTTACACTTCGAAAGCCCCTCTATGCTTAAATAATAAGAGTGAAGGGATCTCTAACTGGATAGTTCATAAGGCACAATACTCACTAAGGTTTTGAAAATGGGGTAGCAAACTAAGTGGGCTTGATTGTGGGGAAAAATCCATAGTTAAGCATGGTTGAGCCAGAGGCATCTTGGGATGGGTGACCACCTGGGAAGTCCTGGTTACTGGGTGCAAGCACCGAAAGTTATGATTGATGTTATGCGATCAATTTTGTTGGTTTCAATCCCTTTTCTTTACCAATGTGAGCATCACCCAATGTAGTGAGTGCTAAGTGGAATATTCAAATCATGAGAATTATTGGTCAGCTGTGACTAATACTCATGGATATGGGTCATATATTAATGACTTACACTATGTGGTTAATCTCGAAAATGATATCTAATATGTTGCATTGCAAAAGCTCCTCTATGCTTAAATAATAAGAGTGAAGGGAGCTCTAGATGGATAGTTCATAAGGCATAATACTTGCTAAGGTTTTTCAAATGGGGTAGCAATCTAAGTGGGCTTGATTGTGTGGAAAAATACACAGATAAGCGCGCTTGAGAAAGAGGCATATTGGGATGGGTGACCACCTAAGAATTCCTGGTTACTGGTTGCAAGCATCGAAAGTGATCATTGATGCTATGCTATTAATTTCACTGGTTTCAATCCCTTTTCTTCACCCTTATGAGCATCACCTAATGCAATCAATGCTAAGTGGACTATTCAAATCATGAGAATTATTGGTCAGTTGCGACTAATACTGATGGATATTGGTCATAGATTAATGACTTACACTATGCAGTTAATCCCAAAAATATATATTCAATATGTTCCATTCTGAAATCCTTTCTATACTTAGATAATAAGAGTGAAGCGATCTCTAACTAGATAGTTCATAACGCACAATACTTTCTAATATTTTTCAAATGGGGTAGCAAGGTAAGTGGACTTGATTCTACGAAAAACTCCACAATTAAGTGCACTTGAGTCAGAGGTGTCTTGGGATGGATGACCACCTGGGACGTCCTTCTTACTGGGTGCAAGCCCCGGAAGTGATGGTTGAAGCTATGCGATTAATTTTGCTAGTTTCAATCCCATTTCTTCACCCCTGTGAGCATCACCCAATGAAATGATTGCTAAGTGGACTATTCAAATCATTAGAAATATTGGTCAGTTGCGACTAATACTCATGGATATGGGTCATAGATTAATGATTTACACTATGCAGTTAATGTCGAAAATGATATCTAGTATGTTGCACTCCAAAACCCCCTCTATGCTTAAATAATAAGAGTGAAGGGAGATCTAACTGGAATGTTCATAAGGCACAATAATTTCTAAGGTTTTGCAAATGGGGTGGCAAGATAAGTTGGATTGATTGTGGGGAAAAATCCATAGTTAAGGGTGATTGAGCCAGAGGAGCCATAGAATGGGTGAACACCTAGGAAGTCCTAGTTAGTGGGTGCAAGCCCCGAAAGTGATGATTGAAGTTATGTGATTAATTTCGTTTCTTTAAATCCCATTTCTTCACCACTATGAGCATCACCCAATGAAATGAGTGTGAAGTAGACTATTCAAATCATTATAATTATTGGTCAGTTGTGACTAATACTCATGGATATGGGTCATAGATTAATGACTTACACTACACAGTTAATCTTGAAAATTATATCTAATATGTTGCACTACGGAATCCGTTCTATGGTTAAATAATAAGAGAGAAGGGAGATCTAACTCGAATGTTCATAAGGAACAATACTTGCTAAGGTTTTACAAATGGGGTAGCAAGCTAAGCAGGATTAACTGTTGGAAAAACTCCAAAGTGAAGCACGCTTGACCCAGGGGTGTCTTAGGATGGGTTAACACCTTGGAAGTCCTGGTTACTGGGTGCAATCCCTGAAAGTAATGATTGATGCTATGCGATTAATTTCATTGGTTTCAATACCATTTATTCACCCCTATGAGCATCACCCAATGTAATGAGTGATAAGTGGACTATTCAAATCATGAGAATTATTGGTTAGTTGCGACTAATACTCATGGATATGGGTCATAGATTAATAACTTACACTACGCAGTTACTCTCGAATATGATATCTAATATGTTTCTCTGTGAAATTCCCTCTATGCTTAAATAATAAGAGTGAAGGGAGATCTAACCTGATAGGTCATAAGGCACAATACTTGCTAAGGTTTTGCAAATGGGGTAGCAAGCTAAGTGGACTTGATTGCTAGGAAAACTCCACATTTAAGCGTTCTTGAGCCAGACACTTCTTTGGATGGGTGACCACCTGGGAAGTCCTAGTTACCGGGTGTAAGCCTCGAAAGTGATCATTAATGCTATGCGATTAATTTCACTGCGGAAAATGATATATAATATGTTTCACTGCGAAAGCCCCTCTATGCTTAAATAATAAGAGTGAAGGGAGATATAACTGGATAGTTCATAAGGCACAATACTTTCTAAATTTTTTCAAATGGGGTAGCAAGCTATGTGGGCTTGATTGTGGTGAAAACTCCATAGTTAACCGTGCTTGCGACAGAGGCGTCTTTGGATGGGTGACCATTGGGGAAGTCCTGGTTACTGGGTGCAAGCCCCGAAAGTGAGGATTGATGCTATGAGATTAATTTTGTTGGTTTCAATCCCATTTCTTCACCCTTGTGAGCATCTCCCAATGCAATGAGTGATAAGTGGACTATTCAAATAATGTCAATTATTGGTCAGTTGAAAATAATACTCATGGATATGGGTCATAGATTAATGACTTACACTACGTAGTTAATCCCAAAAATGATAACTAATATGTTGCACTCAGAAAGCCCATCTATGCTTACATAATAAGAGTGAAGGGAGATCTAGCTGGATAGTTCATAAGGCACAATACTTGTGAAGGTTTTCCAAATGGGCTAGCAAGCTAAGTGGGTTTGATTGTGCGGAAAAATCAATAGTTAAGCATGCTTGGGCCAGAGGCGTCCTAGGATGGGTGACCACCTAAGAATTCCTGGTTACTGGGTGCAAGCCCCAAAAGTGATCATTGATTCTATGCGATTAATTTCGCTAGTCTCAATCCCTTTTCTTCACCCCTGTGAGGATCACCCAATGCAATGAATGCTAAGTGGACTATTCAAATAATGAGAATTATCGGTCAGTTGTGATTAATACTCGTGGATAGGGGTCATAGATTAATGAATTACACTACATAGTTAATCCCGAAAATGATATCTAATATCTTCCACTTTGAAATCCCTTCTATGCTTAGATAATAAGAGTGAAGGGAGCTCTAACTAGATAGTTCATAAGGCACAATACTTGGTAAGGTTTTGCAAATGGGTTATCAAGCTAAGTGGGCTTCATTGTGGGGAAAACTCCAATGTTAAGCACGCTTGAGCCAGAGGCGTCTTGGGATCGGTGAAAACATGGGAAGTCCTGGTTACTAGGTGCAGGCCTTGATAGTGATGATTGATTCTATGCGACTAATTTCGCTGGTTTCAATACCATTTCTTCACCCCTGTGAGCATCACCCAATGGAATTAGTACTAAGTAGATTATTCAAATCATGAGAATTATTGGTTAGTTGCGACTAATACTCATGGATATGGGTCATAGATTAATGACTTAGAATATGTAGCTAATCTTGAAAATGATATCTAATATCTTGCACTACAAAGCCCCTCTGTGCTTAAATAATAAGAGGGAAGGGAGCTCCAACTGGATAGTTCATAAGGAACAAAACTTGCTAAGGTTTTTTAAATGTGGTAGCAAGCTAAGTGGGCTTGATTTTGAGGAAAAATCCACAGTTAAGCGCGCTTGAGCAAGAGGTGTCTTCGGATGGGTGACCACCTGGGAAGTCCTAGTTACTAGGTGCAAGCTTCAAAAGTGATCATTGATGCTATGCAATTAATTTTGCTAGTTTCAATCCCATTTCTTTACCCCTATGAGCATCACCCAAGGAAATGATTTCTAAGTGGACTATTAAAATCATTAGAACTATTGGTTAGTTGCAACTAAAACTCATTGATATGGGTCATAGATTAATGACTTACACTATGCAGTTAATCCCAAAAATGATATTTAAGATGTTGCACTGCGAAATCTCCTCTATGCTTAAATAATAAGAGTGAAGGGAGATCTAACTGGATAACTCATAAGGCAAAATACTTGTTGAGGATTTGCAAATGGGGTAGCAATCTAAGAGGGATTAATTGAGGGGAAAACTCTTGGGATGGATGACCACTTGGGAAGTCCTAGTTACCGTGTGCAATTCCTGAAACTGATGATTGATGCTATGCGATTAGTTTCGTTGGTTCCAATACCATTTCTTCACCCATGTGAGCATCACCCAATGCACTAAGTTATAAGTGGACTATTCAAATAATGATAATTATTGGTCAGTTGTGACTAATACTCATGGATATGGGTCATATATTAATGACTTACACTACACAGTTAATCCAGAAAATGATATCTAATATGTTGTACTGCGAAATCCCCTCTATGCTTAAATAATAAGAGTGAAGGGAGCTCTAACTGGATAGTTCGTAACACACAATACATGTTAAGGATTTAAAAATGGGGTAGCAAGCTAAGTGGGCTTCATTGTTAGGAAAATTGCACAGTTAAGCATGTTTGAGCCAGAGGCGTCTTGGGATGGGTGACCACCGGGGAATTCTTGGCTACGAGGTGCAATCCCTGAAAGTGATCATTAATGCGATGTGATTAATTTCGTTGGTTTCAATCCCATTTCTTCACCCCCGTGAGCATCACCCAATGAAATGAGTGCTAAGTGGACTATTCAAGTCATGAGAATTATTGGTCAGTTGCGACTAATAATCATGGATATGGGTCATATGTTAATGACTTACACTACGCAATTAATCCTGAAAATGATATCTAATATGTTTCACTGCGAAAGCCCATCTATGCTTAAATAATAAGAGTGAATGGAGCTCTAACTAGATATTTAATAAGGCACGATACTTTCTAAGGTTTTGCAAATGGGGTAGAAAGCTAAGTGGGCTTGATTGTGGGAAAAAATCCACAGTTAAGTGTGCTTCAGTCAGAGGCGTGTTGGGATGGGTGACCACCTGGGAAGTCCTAGTTACTGGGTGTAAGCCTTAAAAGTGATGATTGATGCTATGTGATCAATTTCGTTGGTTTCAATCCCTTTTCTTCACCCATGTAAGAATCACCCAATGCAATGAGTGCTAAGTGGACTATTCAAATCACGAGAATTATTGGTAAGTTGCAACTAATACTCATGGATATGGGTCATAGATTAATGACTTGCACTACGCAGTTAATATAAAAAATGATATCTAAAATGTTTCACTGCGAAAGCCTCTCTATTCTTAAATAATAAGAGTGAAGGGTGCTCTAGCTGGATAGTTCATAACTCACAATACTTACTAAGATTTTTCAAATGGGGTAGCAAGTTAAGTGGGCTTTATTGTGCCGAAAAATCTATAGTTAAGCGCACTTGAGCCAAAGGCGTCTTACGATGGGTGACCACCTGAGAATTCTTGGTTACTGGGTGAAAGCCCTGAAAGTGATCATTGATGTTGTGCGATTAATTTCGCTAGTCTCAATCCCTTTTATTCACCCCTGTGAGCATCACCCAATGTAATCAGTGCTAAGTGGACTATTCAAATCATGAGAATTATTGGTCAGTTGCAATTAATACTCATGAATATGGGTCATAGATTAATGACTTACACTATGCAGTTAATCCCAAAAATGATATCTAATATGTTCCACTCTGAAATCCCTTCTATGCTTAGATAATAAGAGTGAAGTGAGATCTAACCAGATAGTTCATAAGGCACAATACTTGGTAAGGTTTTTCAAATGGGGTAGCAAGCTAAGCGTGCTTGATTGTGGGGAAAAATCCAAAGTTAAGCGTGCTTGAGCTAGAGGCGTCTTGGGATCGGTGACCACCTGGGAAGTCCTGGTTACTAGGTGCAAGCCTCGAAAGTGATGATTRATTCTATGCAACTAATTTCGGTGGTTTCAATCCCATTTCTTCACCCCTATGAGCGTAACCCAATGCAATAAGTGCTAAGTAGACTATTCAAATAATGAGAATTATTGGTTAGTTGYGACTAGTACTCATGGATATGGGTCATAGATTAATGACTTAGAATATGTAGTTAATCATGAAAATGATATCTAATATCTTGCACTAYGAAGCCCCTCTGTGCTTAAATATTAAGAGTGAAGGGAGCTCTAACTAGATAGTTCATAAGGAGCAATACTTGCTAAGGTTTTGCAAATGTGGTATCAAGGTAAGTGGGCTTGATTTTGGGGAAAACTCCACAGTTAAGCACGCTTGAGCCAGAGGTATTTTGGGATGGGTGACCACCTGGGAAGTCCATGTTACCAGGTGCAAGCCCCAAATGTGATCATTGATGCTATGCAATTAATTTCACTAGTTTCAATCCCATTTATTCACCCCTGTGAGCATCACCCAAGGAAATGAGTTCTAAGTGGACTATTAAAATCATGAGATTTATTGTTCAGTTGCGACTAATACTCAATTATATGGGTCATAGGTTAATGACTTACACTATGCAGTTAATCTCGAAAATGATATCTAATATGTTGCACTGCAAAATCTCCTCTATGCTTAAATAATAAGAGTAGAGGGAGTTCTAACTAGATAGTTCATAAGGCACAATACTTTCTAAGGATTTGCAAATGGGGTAGCAAGCTAAGAGGTCTTAATTGTGGGGAAAACTCCACAGTTAACCACGCTTGAACCAGGGGCGTCTTGGGATGGATGACCACCTGGGGAGTCCTGGTTAGTAGGTGCAATCCTTGAAACTAATGATTGATGCTATGCAATTAATTTTGCTGGTTTCTATACCATTTCCTCACCACTGTGAGAATCACCTAATGCACTAAGTGATAACTGGACTATTCAAATCATGAGGATTATTGGTCAGTTGCGACTAATACTCATGGATATGGGTCATAGATTAATGACTTATACTACGCAGTTAATCCCGAAAATGATATCTAATATGTTGTACTGCAAAAGCCCCTCTATGATTAAATAATAAGAGTGAAGAGAGATCTAACTGAATAGTTCATAACACACAATACTTGCTAAGGATTTGCAAATGGGGTAGCAAGCTAAGTGGACTTGATTGTTAGTAAAACTCCATAGTTAAGCATGCTTGAGCCAGAGGCATCTTGGGATGGGTGACCACTAGGAAACTTTTGGTTATCGGGTGCAATCCCCAAAGTGATCATTAATGCTATGCGATTAATTTCACTGGTTTCAATCCCATTTCTTCACCCCTGTGAGGATCACCCAATGAAATGAGTGCTAAGTGGACTATTCAAGTCATGAAAATTATTCGTTAGTTGTTACTAATGCTCATGGATATGGGTCATATATTAATGACTTACACTACGCAGTTAATCCTGAAAATGATATCTAATATGTTTCACTGTGAAAGCCCCTCTATGCTTGAATAATAAGACTGAAGGGAGCTCTAACTGGATAGTTCATAAGGCATGATACTTTCTAAGTTTTTTCAAATGGGGTAACAAGATAAGTGGGCTTGATTATGGGGAAAACTCCACAGTTAAGCGTGCTTGAGCCAGAGGCGTCCTGGGATGGGTGATCACCTGGGAAGTCCTAGTTACTGGGTGCAAGCCCCTAAAGTGATGATTGATGCTATGAGATTAATTTCACTGGTTTCAATCCCATTTCTTCATCCCTATGAGAATCACCCAATGCAATGAGTGTTAAGTGGACTATTCAAATCATGAGATTTTTTGGTTAGTTGCGACTAATACTGATGGATATGGGTGAGAGATAAATCACTTACACTACAGTGTTAATATTGAAAATGATATCTATTATGGTGCACTGCGAGAACCCCCTCTATGCTTAAATAATAAGAGTGAAGAGAGCTCTGGCTGGATAGTTGATAAGACATAATACTTGCTAAGGTTTTGCAAATGGGGTAGTAACCTAAGTGGGCTTGATTTTGCGGAAAACTCCATAGCTAAGCGCGCTTCAGCCAAAGGTGTCTTGGGATGGGTGACCACCTAGGAAGTCCTGGTTATCGAGTACAAGCCCCTAATATGATCACTGATTCTATGCAATTAATTTCGCTAGTCTTAATACTTTTTCCTCACCCCTGTGAGAATCACCCAATGAAATGAGTTCTAAGTGGACTATTTAAATCATGAGAATTATTGGTGAGTTCTGACTAATACTTGTGAATATGGGTCATAGATTAATGACTTACACTATGCATATAATCCTGAAAATGATATCTAATATGTTGCAGTCCGAACGCCCTTCTATTCTTAGATAATAAGAGTGAAGCGAGCTATAACTAGATAGTTCATAAGGCACAATACTTGGAAAGGTTTTGAAAATGGGGTAGCAAGCTATGTGAGCTTGATTGTGGGGAAAAATCCACAATTAAGTGTGCTTGAGCCAAAGGCGTCTTGGGATGGGTGACCACCTGGGAAGTCATGGTTACCGGGTGAAAGCCCCCGAAGTGATGATTGATTCTATGCGATTAATTTTGTTGGTTTCAATCCCATTTCTTCACCCCTGTGAGCGTCACCCAATGCAATGAGTGTTAATTGGACTATTCAAATCATGAGAATTATTGGTCAATTGTGACTAATGCTCATGGATATGGGTCATAGATTAATGACTTACAGTACGTAGTTAATCCCAAAAATGATATCTAATATCTTGCACTACGAAAGCCCCTCTATGCTTAAATAATAAGAGTGAAGGGAGATCTAACTGGATAGCTCATAAGGAACAATACTTGCTAAGGTTTTGAAAATGGGGTAGCAAGCTAAGTGGGCTTGATTGTGGGGAAAACTCCACAGTTAAGGATGCTTGAGCCAGAGACGTCTTGGGATTGGTGACCACATGATAAGTCCTGGTTACCGGGTGCAATCCCTGAAAGTGATGATTCATACTATGCAATTAATTTCGCTAGTTTCAATCCCATTTCTTCACCGCTGTGAGGATCACCCAATGCAATGAGTGCTAAATAGATTATTCAGATCATTAGAATTATTGGTCAGTTGCGACTAATACTCACGGATATGGGTCATAGATTAATGAATTACAGTACGCAGTTAATCTAGAAAGTGATATCTAATATGTTTCACTACGAAAGCTCCTCTATTCTTAAATAATAATTATGAAGGGAGCTCTAACTAGATAATTAATAAGGCACAATACCTGCTATGGTTTTTCAAATGGGGTAGCAAGCTAAGTGGGCTTGATTGTGGATAAAACTCCACAGTTAAGCACGCTTGACCCAGAGGCGTCTTGGGATGGGTGACCACCTAGGAAGTCCTGGTTACCAGGTGCAAACCCCAATTGTGATGATTTATGCTATGCCATTATTTTCGCTTGTTTCAATCCCATTTCTTCACCCCTGTGCTTAAATAATAAGAGTGAAGGGAGCTCTAACTGGATAGTTGATAAGGCACAATACTTGCTAAGGTTTTGCAAATGGGGTGGCAAGCTAAGTGGGCTTGATTGTGGGGAAAACTCCATAGTTAAGGGCACTTGAACCAGAGGCATTTTGGGATGACTAACCACCTGGGAAGTCCTGGTTACCGGGTGCAAGCCCCGAAAGTGATGACTGATGCTATGCAATTAATTTTTCTTGTTTCAATCCCATTTTTTCACCCTTGTGAGAATCACCCAATGCAATGAGTGCTAAGTGGACTATTCAAATCATGAGAATTATTGGTCAGTTGCGACTAATACTCATGGATATGGGTCATAGATTAATGACATACACTACGTAGTTAATCCCGAAAATATTATCTAATATGTTGTACTGTGGAAGCCCCTCTATGCCTAAATAATAAGAGTGAAGGGAGCTCTAATTGGATAGTTCATTAGGCAAAATACTTGCTAAGGTTTTGGAAATGGTGTAGCAAGCTAAGTGGGCTTGATTGTGGGGAAAAATCTATAGTTAAGCGTGCTTGAGCCAGAGGCGTCTTGGAATGGGTGACCACCTGGGAAGTCTTGGTTACCGGGTGTAAGCCCCAAAAGTGATGATGAATTCTATGCGATTAATTTTGTTGGTTTCAATCCCATTTCCCCGAAAGTGATGATTGGTGCTATGCCATTAATTTGGTTGGTTTCAATCCCATTTCTTCACCCCTGTGAACATCATGTTAATCATTGTTTTTAAATATAAAACTTTGATTTTAAGTTAAATTTATAATATAAAAACTTTAAACTTAAATTAACTTTGTATACTAAATTATAATAATATACATCTTTTATATTAATTAAATTTTCTTCTAAATCAATTATTGATTGATTTTAAACATAAAACCTGATTTTAACTTAAATTTATGCTCTAAAAACTTTAAACATTATACATATTACTGAGTGTATAAATTCTTCAAATGAACCCTTACATTAAAAATATCCTAAATACACATTCACATAACATCTCCTCATTCACATTTTTATTTTTAGTTAGATTAAAAACATCTTAAATATACAAATACACGTTCCCATAACAACATTTCATTTAGATCTATATCTTTTGAGAACATCTCATTTAGATCTATATCATTTGAGAAAATAAAATCTCACTTAAATCTATTTCATTTAAAAAATATAAACTAGCACAACCATATACAATATATACAATTATATGGTTCACAAACACCCATAAACATTAAATTACGTACATGTAAATTTAACATACCTATAAGATCATCCTAATCCTAACATAAACCCTAGCATAATTTAACTTTTAACATTACAGTCAGCAAAGCCCGATTGTATTAGGTGACTCGAAAATTTAATATTACAGTCCGTAAAGTCCGATTCTATTAGGTGGCTCGAAGATGAAATAGTTGAAGGAATGAGCGAGGGTGCATGCATCCGTATAAAACTCAGAACATAAAATGGTAAAACCTAAATCCGTCTTCACAAAACCTAAATCATATCAAATACAAAATTCAGAAAATAAAAGATAAAACTCAGAAAATAAAAAAATAAAACATAAATTCTTAAAACATGTAAAACCTAAATAAACCTAAATCCCTCATCACAAAACCTAAATAATTTCAAATATAAAACATAAAAAATAAAATATTAAAACATAAATCTCTTAAATATAAAATTTAGAACATAGAGGGTAATGGTTTGGAGAGGCGGGAAAACGGAACCAGGCGAGAACCCGAGGCGAGAAACCGGAGGAGCCAGAGCCGAGTCGACATTGATTGAGTTTAAACCAGTTCAGACAGATTCGATAAGATGACTATCCTTTTACTAAACACTCTCTAGTTTATTATCTTTCGCTTTGCTTTTACATCGTTTTTCGTTTTYTCTCCCCATCCATTGCAACAAGAGCTTTACATTTCCTCTGGCGGATATCGCCCTCCAGAAAAGTTCCACTCCAGAAAAGTTCCACAGCCCATCCGTTGAAACGCCAGCATTTTCAGGAGGACTTTTTTGAATCGGGTGAACACAAAATTTTTGGCGCCCAAGACTTGCATTAGTCATCCGCGGAACCATTGAGCTCTGCCGTCTCCAAACTCTCTTTAAATACACTGTAGACTCGAGTGGTGGACACTACAGCTCCCAAGTTTAAAAGCCTCTTTATACCTGGCACCGAGAATGTCTTCCTT
>JZKD02S2136093.1:413403-428656 GCA_000966675.3 Picea glauca
ACATCCATAAACGCTTCACATTCATAAATGTTTGGTCTCTGCTAATTACTAGAACGTGGCAATGAGGTTGATTATACAAATTAATTATTAAGCATGGCAATCAATGGATAGGGCAATAATTTTTTAATCAAGATTAAGTAAATGTGAAAAAGTAAACAAAGAAACAGACACATTCATAAATGCAAGGAAGTTAAGAACATTAAATCCTATTCATTTATTTGAGCGAACGATGAAGAATATGCCAACATCTTTCATTGTAGACCATAAGATTGGAATTTGTGATTAAAAGACTAATTAAACCATCGATTCCAATGGGGGGAATGCCTATCGGCGTAAAAATATTCCACGGGACGAACAAGTAACAATATCTGGTCGCTTGAGTAATATTACACCCGAGATGTAGAAATGGACATATAACTTACACTTCTCAATAGATCGGAATGCTAGATTATCACCCGCGTATGCGATGGCACTCCCATAGGGTCTCATTTTTAAATTCCCTCCCGTGGAAGTTGCGTTGACAATGGCAGGCTACACACTTCATGGCTGCAGCCGATCCCTCATTTCCGCTAGCCATAAATTCTGCACTACCATCAATCGCGTATCCCCCAATGTTGGCCGCCTGATTCTTTCGGCACTCTCCGTAGCACACACCCTTCCTTGATGCAATATCTTCTTCTCTAGCTGTTGCGGCTGAGCCCGCTTTCATCTTCAGGACTATTTCGAACGGCCCCATTTTCTTTTTTTTTTTCAAAATGAAAATTTCCCATTTATATTAAGCATAATATAAACTGTTTACATATATTTTTTTTTTAATTGACCATAAAAAAAAAATTCTATGTCCAATCCTTGAATGACAGTCATTCTTGAAAAAGCAAAAAATAGTCTATCTCTACTAGCCTGAAAAATCAGACTGGAAATTGCAAAAGAAACAGAATTCTAAAATTGTCTTTAACCGCTCCATTTATCTCAAGAAAGATATGATCATAAAAATAGCTCAGAAAGCTAATCACTTCTTGGGCCTATAAAAGAGATAGATACAAAGTAGGGCCCTTTTGTCGTTCCACCCACAGATTATGAGCGATCTTCCCTTGAACGTTGAGGAAGGCATGTTTTGATAGATAGTCTGCTTCTTGATTCTTCTCCCTTTAAATGTGCTCAAAAGTAATGGATCTGAAATGAGTGCATAAATCAACAATTCTTTATTTCCACGCTTCAAGGTTTGCCACTCTGATATCACCCTTCTTCTTTAGCCATTCAATGACTATCTTTGAGTCACCCATGATGTGAATATCATAAATTGCTAATATTTCTGCAAGAACTAAGGTAGACAATGCCCCTAGGAGCTCCGCTTTTGTGTTGGACCCGCCACAGCAATTTAATGTCCACCTTCATTCATTTGTGATGTTTAACTTAATGATACCCGCGGTCCCACACTTGTTGTCAATAATTTATGCAACCTTGTCGAACCAAGCACATTGTTTATCCACTAGAGGAGAAGAGCCCATTATCCGTGGTTTTTTTTCTTTGTGCATTTTCCATATATGTTACAGCGCACATCGGGAGAGATAGACAACATGGTCAATGGAGGGGCTCGATCCTTGAAAAAGGGCTATGTTCCTATCAGCCCAAATGAACCATCAAACAAATTCTTGCAATGATGTCAATCTTTGATTTTGCAAAGCCCAGTTTTTGAATGAATCAACCACAGAACCACCATTGCAACTGGAATCTAGATCCAACATTTTTTTGAGGTTCGCCTAGACTGTTCTGGAAAAATGACAAGTTAAAAGAATATGTTTTGTGGAATCCCCATGGCTTTTACACAAAACGCAGATGTGAGGGCCTTTCCATTCTCGTTTTTGGAGATTTTTCCAGGATAAAACTTTATCTTCTACTAATAACCAAATAAATAATTTTATATTCAAGGGGCACTCCCATTTGCATACCTTCTTCCACCATCCTTCTTGATTTTTTTCCTAAAGTAGATTCAACAGTCACCGATATGACACCTGACATATCTCCTCCTATTTAGATCAACTCATCTGGCTTGTTAACTAAGGATATGTCTGATTCTGCCAATAGTGCTCTGCATAATCATGTCTTTCTTGTTTTTGTTCCAAAGGCCTCAGTTGTTTCTTGATATAAGAAATATATGCCTTTTTTATTTAACCTTCTCACTAACTCAACATATAAAATGCAGTCATGTCCTAAGCCCAAGATCACATATTTGCCAATAATGATTGAATTGCGTATGCCTAGTTTCCAGGCCAACCATCACAAGATAATAAGTAAGGTATTACACAAAATTTTCCATGTTTGGGAACCCTTTTGGCAGAGCTGATCCACTGATCGGAGCCACGTCCAAACTGGGAAATGTGGGTAATACTTGTCTTTTAGAGCACTTTTCCAGATCCCCATTTTTAAGATAGCTCTCCACATCATCTTTTTTGCCAAAGATATATTGAGGAGCATAATGTTGCACAAACCCCATCTGCCATAAGACTTTGGCTTGACAATCGACATTCAGCTACACAGATGGTACATTTTCTTGTTTTTAACACCTGACCACAGGAAAGAAAAACAAATCTTACGAATAGAGTTACGAACATAAATCGGAACGTGAGACAATGCTAATAGTACACCGGTTGTGTTTCTAGTGTAGCCTTTAGAAGCACAAGGCATCCACCCAAAGATAACAACTTATTTTGCCAATGTTTTATCCGTGCCTCGAATTTTTGTAATAACCATTTCCAATCAGTTGCTCTGTAGTTATCAAGTTTTAGATAAAAACCCAGATAATGAAAACCATATTCCAGATCTTTGCTCGGAAAGGTAAAAACATTCTTTATAGCTTTAAGTGTATCATTGTTGACATTGGAATGAAGAATAGTTGAATTTTGTGCATTAATGATCATCCTCGATGCCTTGCAAAAGTCCTGAAGAATTCCCTGTATTACCTTCATTCATAGAGAGAAGCTCTGGACAATATCAGAATGTCATCTACAAAGAGGAGGTGTAGAATATTTAGCATCCTGGACACTTTTAAACTAGTAAGAAAAATTTTGTCTTTTGCTTTGTTTAGTGCAATACTAAGGCCTTCCATAATCAATATGAAGAGGAGGGGCGACATCAGACATCCTTGATGTAGGCCTTTCTTGTAGTTAAAAAAAATTGTGGGCTCACCGTTTATCAGAACTACGAAATTTGTTGACGAGACAAACGCTATTATCCATTTTGTGGTTGGGAGACCAAAACCACATTGCAACAAAATTAATCTCAGATAATCCCAATCTGTGCAGTCATAGGCTTTTTTCAAGTCACATTTCAAAATAAAGGATTGCATCTTCTTACTTTTGATGCTATGTAAACATTCTTAAGCCGTCCTGATGGCATCTAGAATTTGTCTTCCTTTGAGGAAGCCTTGTTGCTCCATAGTTAATGCTATGGATAAAATCAGTCTTAGTATTTTAGCGATCACCTTGGCAATGAGGTTATAGAAAAAGTTGCATAGAGCTATCGGTTGATAATCCATGAAGTTAGTTGGCTTATTGCCTTTCAGAATCAGAGCGATAAAAGTAGAGTTTATTGAGTTTAATACCTTCCCCTTAATCCTGGAATCATCCACACAGTCCGATAGGTCCTGGTAGACAAGTTCAAATAAGGATAAGAAGAACTCTAATGTCCAACCATCAGCTCCAGGGATTTTGTCCTTTGCAAAATCTTTGAGAATGCCTAGAAGTTCCTCCTTTGTAGCATCTTGTTCCAATAGTCTTATGTCCTCATCACTTACAAATGCTGAGAAGAGTCGGACAGAGTTTAATTGGTTAAAAATATACGTGTTTTTGACATCATGGTAGAAGGATTTAAGAAGCTTTGTTGCTTCCATATTAATTGCTTCCTGTCCAAAAAGAGTAGCATGAAAATCATCCAGCACCTCCTAAATGAATTTTTTGTTTCACCTATAACTCGTGAAATTTTGGAAGAATTTTGTATTATTGTCGCTGCTTTTGATCCATATTGCATGACTTTTCTGGCGTCACTGTTCCTCGTCTTCCAGCAGAAGTCTATTTCATTATTTTTCTAGATTAAACACTGATTGTTCACAATGTCCATCGGTAATGTCTTTAAACATCTATTCGTATTTAGTAGCCAAAGTCTCTTCTATATCTCATAGATCTTTTGTGTCTCTGAGATGCTTGTTTTTTGCCCAAATTTTTACACAAAATTTTAACTTTGACAGCTTTGCCATGAGTGTCCTTTGAGCATCTGAAATATTAGTCAAATCTGGATCCTACCATACCTCCTTTACCATAGTGGTGAAGCTTTTCTCTCCTAAGCATCCTGGATTGAACTTGAAGAGATAAGAGACTTTTGGGAAACCATGTCCGAGTTGAAAACAAATCGGGGCGTGATCCGATAGAAAAGTAAATTGTACCCATGACCTGTACCTTTGTGATGTTGCTAACACCTCCTTAGCAATATAAAACCTATCCATCCTCTTTGAGATACTTTCTTCTCCAACTCATTCATTTTTCCAGGTTGGAAGAGTTTCTACCGGAATCAAATCAATCAGAGAATACTTATGAAAAAACGATTTAAAGTAGTGGGATAAAGGATCACATGTTGCTTTCTGCCCCCATATCTTAGTCGGTGAAGTTGTGATATGTAAATCTCCTTCAAAGATCATTTTTTTTCCTAACATCCCCGAGGCCTCAACCGAAGCCCAAAATTCCTTTCTATTCTGACATGGTCCATAGACGTTCAAAATCAATAGATCTGTTTTGTCCTCATTGGAGTGCCCTGTCAAAAGTATACCACCAATGCTTAGAAAAGGGTCAAAAGTGAAAAAATTTGGATCCCAAGAGGCAAGCAGGCCTCCAAAAGTCCCCACAGCAGTCACAACGCAAGACAACCAATCGGGTCCCAACTTAAGGATGAAGGATCTCACCTTGTCCGTAGATACTAAAGTCTCTTGTAATAAAATGACACTTGGGAAAATAGTATTTAACAGTCTTCTCAAGGAGTTTTGTTTGAGGGGTTTCCCCACCCCTCTGACATTGAGGGAAACAAAAATCATATCTTATCCCTAGCTAGGGATTTTAATCCTCTAAGCGCCCTCAGATAAGAAGTTGTATTTGTTGTAGGGAACAATTTTAAGGTAGCTCATGCCTTCCTGCGAGCACTATGTGTTTTTAAAGGTGAGACTTCAAACCCCGAGCCCCTTGACTAAGAAGGGTATGATGTTGACAAGCCTGACAACCCTTGGCTTTCAAAGGTAGAGTCCATGGTTTCCTTCTTTATCGCTAGTGAAGATCCAGAAAAGAGGGAAGTGGTATGGGTTTTTTAAGCTGATGCCCACTAGGTAACAAATCAGTTAGAAGATTGTCTAAGGCACTATCACTAAGATCAGATTTTGTGTATCCTAGAACAGGGGGAAAATCCAAAGAAAGTGCAGGTAAGGAAGGCTTTGAGGGATTTTCTACAAAGGGAGATTTCTCAGAAGGGTTTGTGGTTGGAACACCTACTTGTTGTGAGTGAGGAGGAGAAAGAGTAGGAGCTCTAAAGCAAGAAGACAAGGAAGAGGAAAGAGTAGTATTCATGCATTGATGCTTCCATAAAGAGAAAGACGAATAGAGGTTTGGGAAAAAGTGTCTTAACTTACCTGTAAAAGAAGTGTCGACTTTAGGAGAACTATCAGGATCACTATAACCTGGGCAAAAAGTGGTTGTTTCTTCCTCCTCCAAAGAAGTCTCTGTATGACCCAAAAAATCCTTTGTGTCCTCCTCATCCGATCGGGAACCATAAACATGTGTGCAGTCCTTTTGAAGGTCCCAAGTCTTCCGGCAAAGGGTGCAATGAAAAGGCAGTCCTAAGTAGTCCAGGCACTGGGTGAAGAGCAAGACACACCATTCTATCTCTAGAACGTCCAAGAGACCCCCATGGATGTCGATTTCAACTAGTATTTTAGCCATTTTCTTATTCGGGGATAGGAAGTCCCCTTCCTCAATTTTTAAGAAGCACCCTAAAGAGTTCCGGACAACTTCCATAGATTTCATGTTCCATAGCTAGCGTGGAAAACTCAGGAGGAGTAACCGGATGTGTCTATAGCTGAAGTATTCCATAGAGGGATTAAAGCTTAAGCACCACCGCTTTAGCATTAGGCTTCCACCTTCATAACTCCAAAAAGAATTCAGGACCTAGGAATCTTCTGGGTTTTTAAACATAAAGGCCAACCAACCTCTAGGTAGATTGATCAACTCAGGACAATAACCTAGAAAAGGTAGCCAATATAACTTCATCGAGTCCTCCAAAGCAGAAGAATACCGTGCACGACTCCTACAAGCGGACGTCCATACCAATGACTAACTTTCGCTTGGTTTTCCTTGGCTTCCAAACTTTTGTGTAACGGTAGGAAGGAATTTTCCTTTGTACACTCCGACTGCCCTGTTTCGCTTCACTACCAAAAGACGCAGCAATTTCACTATCAGTTCCGAGGATCTAACTCAATGCCAAGTAGTTTGCTAGAACTGTGCATATGTCCAGAGGCGTTCAGAGTAGTAATGAAGGGATCTCCCACCGTCACTTCGTCTTTAATACAAGGCTCCGGGTTTAGGGTAAGGTTATTAACTATGAAGTGTTCATCCACTTCATAACTGCAGGTCCGTGGCAGTGGCTAAGAAAACCTACCTTAAGAGCACTAACAGCTAGTGGCTAAGACATGGATCTGAGCCTCTTACCAGTATACCGTGGCCGCTAAAAGGAGCCTACAGTTAAACCTCCATGGAAGCCGAAGCCTCTGCTCGGAAGTTTGAAAATCGCCATTCCCGCCTCGCCTACCAACCGCGGAACCATTTCCTTTACAGATGCTATTGATTGAGGTTGAATCTGTACGGATATTGCTCTGGGCACCTCTAATCTCGGATGTAGAAATACAGATCTCAATTCATCTGCTTCCAAATCCTTCACTTTTGTATGCCTTTGCAATCCCATAGAATTGCTGATGGAAAGTGATCTGGGTGAAGTGATTGGCATCCAAGGCATCCAAGGCTGTACCTCGCAACCTTTCTTATTTATTTGCAGCGATGAACCTCAACTTAGATCTAACAAACTGCTGAGCTTTTCGTCTTAATCGTTCTCGGGGCTTTGCTTAAACTCTAAAGCTTAATACTTATCGGCGCTTTGTTTAGACTCTTAAGCTTAATACTCATTGGTGCTTCGCTTAAACCCTTTATAAAATGATCATCGACGGTATTTCTAAATGTGTAAAATTCGAGGGAGATCGCTCCACCAAATCCTTATTAAATGTCCAACGCAACGCATTAGTTCTAGTATTAACCCACTAACTGAAATTTGTAATCGCGAACATGGTGACCCACCATAACGATGCCATGCCAAGTGATTAGGCCAAAGAGCCAAAGTGAGCCTATTATTATATATGTAAACATTTATATAATTAATATAAATATATTGTTGTGTGCAGATTCACCACTAAGAAAGAGAATAGGGGACTAGACTTTATTCGGTAGGGAAAGCAAAGGGGTTAGGTTGTCAGGTTTGTGAGCAATCCTCTCCAGGAAGTAGGTTGTTAGGCATATGAGCAATTTTTTCTAGGTGAAAGAGTTGTTGGGGAAGTGATTTCTTTTGCAGGGAGCAACAACAGTTATAGTGTTCTTAGAATTCATTTTCTGCTAAAGCTTGGAAGTAGAGTGGGGCAACAAAGAGACTCTTGATCAGAGAAAGAGCAGACTTCCTGGAATAGGACAGACATGTGCCGAATGAAAAAAGAACCATGCCATGTGCACAATTACAAAAAAAATATTGAAAAACTTTAAAATTAACAATAAGCTTTAGATGGCTCCAAATATTGAAAATGAACATATAACAAATAACACAATAACACTAAGTATAGATCCATTTTAAACCATGCTCTATAAAGTACCAACAGGAATTTAATTACACTTGCACATCTCCTTATACTTTTAGTAATTGTATGCTTGTATACTTAATTGTAGGCTACTCTTAATACAACAAGACTATGACTCCAAACGCTATTTGAAAATGAAATACTGTGTAATCTTAAACACTCCCTGTTTGAAAATCAACTATTGTGTAATCTTGAACACTCGTTTCAATGTTAACACTATTTACATTGGAGTCCTGAAATTATTAGTGGACTTCTCGTCTAACACAATTGGCAAAAGACTGAACAGAAAAACTGAAGGGCCGGATTTGAGTTATTTGTATTGGGTGGAGACTGAGAGACATGCATGCCGCGGTTTTTAAATTGGCAAAGGACTGAACAGAAAAACTGAAGGCACGGATTTGAGTTATTTGTATTGGGTGGAGACTCAGAGACATGAATGCCGTTGTTTTTAGGTAAATTTATGGAAGGTGGAGACGTTACGTTACTCAACAACCCCACCGAGTTAGTGATAGTCTGCTAGGTGGTCTTGCCAATTCGTGAAAACAATCTTTTACAATATTAAAAGTCAAATAAAAATGAATCTTCGTAAAGGTGTGTTTTCTTAGAAGTTCACAAAGTCGAATTTCGAATTTGAGTGAATAGGGTATGTACTTTTTTATTTACTCAATATCAATATCAATATCAATATCAATAAAAATAAAAATAAAATAAAATAAAAATAAATATCAATAATAAAAATAAAAATAAAAATAAATGAAAACTATTTTTTATTTATTTATTATAGCAATATAATTGTTTAAAAAAATATAATGATTATTACCATATTTTATGATGTAAATTAAAATGATTATACCTTTTCAATTTCTCAATTAAAAAATTCACTAATGAAAGATGAAAGATGATACAAGATCCTTGAGATGTGGCTTCATTGACTTTCCTTGAGAATTAGACACAAGGTAGGAAAGTGGCTATGTGTAAAGGGGAGCTCCAATCCACATGCCTATCCTCTAAGATAAATTCTCATTTAATGCATATGGAAATTAAGGACGTGTATAGCTTGGTCAGGCATTTAGATGTGGATATGGAAATTAAGGACATGTGTATAGCTTGGTGAGACATTTAGATGTGGTATTGAAAGTTTATTTCAAGTTTTTTCATGATTGTACAAATATGATATGATTTTTTATTAATGACAGGGAGACGAAAATGTGTAAGAAAGAATGTGAGTTTGATCGACCCTAATGGTTATGTTTTTCTTTGTTTTTTTTTCTATAGCCACGTTAGAATCCTTCAAATGTATGAGGACAATGATTGGCTTCATTTCATGCCCCACCATTAATATTGGATGTTTTCTATGACTTCAAATCACTCGCAGTACATTTCTTCATTGTGTGTGATTGCTTTATCTCATTAGTGGTTAAATGTTGTTTGTGGGATTTTCTTAGAACGAAGAGACAATTTGTGGTCTTATTGTCTGTCCCATGCTTTATGTTCATATTATTTGTCCCATGCTCTATGTTCATATAGTTTTTCCCCATGATTTCCTTTTGTTTTGGCACTTACAATGACTCATTGTAGTAATAATATATGTGCAATGTGTGAAGTTGCAAAGATTTAAAAGCACGTGCATGTGTATGAGAAAGGTTTTGTAGATGTGTAGAATGGGTTAACTAATGAGGTTCTAAAGCGAACTAATTGGCATGCAATTCAAATGATAGAATTGCACCAAAAGTTTTGAGAAAGTTCGAGATGTTTGGAAGTTCTCAAAATTCAAATTCAGACATTGTGAGGGATGGAACAAGTCATGAAACAATAACTAAATTTTAATAACTATGCAATATAGAAATGGAGAAAAAGATAAGTGATATAGTTTCTTGGACGGATAGGGTTGAAACAAATATATGTAATTTTAAGAATGTCTTTGCAAATGTTGTTGCTCTTCAATCAAAAACACCTTCGAAAATCTATGAAGTTAAGTATGACCATGTAGGAAGATCAAACCCATGAAGTGAGCTCAACAACACACAATCGAAGGGAAAGAGCCAAATGTAATTGAGCTAGAGATTCTTTGGTTTTGAAAGATGCCTTCGATGGGTTGAATTTTTAATACCTTTCTTTGATGTCTTGAAAAATTAGTTTTTTCGCCGGGAGGGGGGAATTGGTAGGACAATACATATGCCCTTTTTTTCATTTGTATCCTAAAATAATAGTTTTATTGGAATCATGCTTAAAAATTTTGTGGACATTCCTATATATTATTGTATTGTAATGTGAGAGGGTTTGGACAAACTCTTTTAGATAGAAAATTAGTCATTATATATATATATAAATTTATTATATTAGAGAAAAAGGAATTGAACATCAACAACACATATTTTGTATTAATTTTCATTACATTAATTGAAATATCTATTTATTATTAATAAAAAGTGATATTCTACCATAAAATTATATTATTATGGTAAAACTCTTAATATGTCAAAATAAATATAATCATGCAAGGTAAAGAAGGATAACAAATCATATCAATGATACAATTGGTTATGAAAAAATAGAATTTTTTCTTTTTCATTTATTTTCTCACATTTATACATGATGCTTGATTGTTATAACTTGTGTTTATGATAATTGTTGTATATCTAATCAAGATATGTGTAATTTGTACTTTACACCATGTATAGCAGTAGTTGTTGGTGTATACTCATGATTTTGTAATAATAGTATATTTTTAAAAATACCAATTTAATATAAAAGAACATAATATAATATTAAAAAACATAATAAGTTTCATTAAAAACTTAAATTTTAAATTAGAGTTTCTACATCATTTAAATCATTATTGTTATAAACAGGTTTTATCTAAATCTTCTCATTCTATTAGTATAATAAACTAAAGAATTTTGTTTTTGTGTTTATTAGAGATGCTTGTCTCTATTATTTAAATTTTCGTGTGTAATATATTAATATAAATATTTATGTTTTTTTCTCTCTTTTCATTCTAATTTTTTTATTTTTATTTTCTTCATAATTATGATTATAATAGTTGTTTTATTTGATATGTATAAATAGAATAATCATTTTTGTAAGAATATATATATATATATATATATATATATATATATATGTGTGTGTGTGTGTGTGTGTGTGTGTGTGTGTGTGTGAGAGAGAGAGAGATAGTATTTTATGTAATGATGCCACCATGATAAGAGTGTAATGATGTTCGCATTATACTGATTATAATAGTTGTTTTTTTTGATATGTATAAATAGAATAATTATTTTTGTAAGTAGATTTTTTATTTTTATTTTTTTAATAATTATGTTTATAATAGTTTTTTTTTTTTATATATATAAATAGAATAATTTTTTTTGTTTGAATAGATATATATATATATATATATATATATATATATGTGTGTGTGTGTGTGTGTGTGTGTGTGTGTGTGTGTGAGAGAGAGAGAGATAGTATTTAATGTAATGATGCCACCATGATAAGAGTGTAATGATGTTAGCATGATACTGATTATAATAGTTGTTTTATTTGATATGTATAAATAGAATAATCATTTTTGTAAGAAAATAGATATATATATATATATGTGTGTGTGTGTGTGTGTGTGATAGTATTTAATGTAATGATGCCACCATGATAAGAGTGTAATGATGTTAGCATGATAATAGTTGTATTGTGAAAATATTCAAAGATCCATGATGATAATAGTTGAATGATGCTAGCATGATAATAGTTGTATTGTGAAAATATTCAAAGATCCATGATGATAATAGGTAAATGATGCTAGCATGATAATAGTTGTATTATGAAAATATTCAAAGATCCATGATTATAATAGTTCATGATGATAATAGGTGAATGATGCTAGCATGATAATAGTTGTATTATGAAAATATTCAAAGATCCATGATTATAATAGTTGTATTGAGAAAATATTTAAAAAACTATGATCAAAATTTGTAAATGATAAATGACTTTGTTACTTTTATTAATGTAAGTTATTTAATTTTTTTATGTTTATTTTTTCCATAATTATAATTATAATAATAGTTTTATTTAGTATGATTAAATAGAATAATCATTTTTATAAGAAGATAAATACAATATATATGTATATGTGATAATATTTAATGTAATGTTGTCACCATGATAAGAGTGTAATTATTCTAGCATGATAATAGTTGTATTGAGAAAATATTCAAAGATTCATGATGATAATAGTTGTATTGAAAAATATTCAAAGAACCATGATGAAAGCTTGTTTGTAAATGATAAATGACTTTGTTATTTTTATTAATGTAAGTTAAGTAATTTTATGTACATTAATATTATTTATTTAATAATAATTATTTGAAAATTATTAACAATAATAATAAATAAAAATTAATAATAAAAAAATAAAAAGTTTATTAATATATTTAATTGAAGAAAAAAATATTGGTGAATTTTAATTAGTATTATTTAAAAAACATAACAAAATAAAAAATAAATGTAAATTTGATATTTTTTAAACTTATTTATTTGAGTTCCATTTTAACTAATTTTATTTATTTATTTAAACAATATTGTATTTACATATATATTTTCTATTATTCATATAGAGAGAGAGTAATGAAGTGGTGAAACTTCAAATAGATGACTTGTTTTCATAGGCTAGGTAGTAATGTCAGATTATGTGATACCCGATATCGTCATTTCCAATCAAATACTAATTTTTTACCTTTTAAATTACCATGAATTTGACTATGATCATAGACCTTTAATGGTAACTCTAAACTTTGTGATGCATAGGAGCGCCTTGGAAGAGGATTATGATAATCAAAGACAAATGCGATTTGACAAAAGTAAAGTTACAATTTCTTAAAGGATTTAAATAATGAATTACATCTCCTAACTTATAAAGACAACATTGAAGACCTCTATCATAATTTTACAACTCTCCTTTCCACTTCTATTAATATATTCCTTTTTGAGGTGTCTTGTAAAAATAATAATAGAATGACCAAACCTTGGTACGGTAAAAAATGTATAAATTCTTGGAAATCCATTAGGGATGCTTCTAATGATTCCTTAAAACTTGATAATATAAATAAGTACAAATCCCTAATTAAAAGGAAAAAATGTACTATATCAATAAAGGGACAGGGCATATTTCACAATTATCTAAGTTGGATCCTAAGAAGTTTTGGAGGCAAATTCTAAACAACAATACTAAAGAAACTAATATGATTTTCTTAAGGGACTATAATTCCTACCTCAAAATTCTTTACAAGTTTTGTAAAGCCATGGACACCATTCATATTGTCCCTCCAAAAGATGAAGTTTTTTATTTGTATGGCATAGAGTTCAGAGTTAAGTGAATTGAAAATGGGAAAACTATAGACATTGAAGGCTACCTAGATGGAATTTTTAAAATCGGATGGCCTATCCTCATCCCTCGCATACACAAGCTCTTCCATTGAGTAGTGAGGCAATGATTCCTTAAACCGTAGACACAAAGCCTCATTGTTCCTTTTTTTTTAAAATGGGGATCGACACATTCCCTCTAACTATAGGACCCTGATGATTAGCCTGATTTTAGCCATGCTAAATATCAAATTATTTTCAAAAATAGGATTATCCTTTGGATATAAGGTCATGATAAAAGAGTTAAAGGCCAATCTATGTTTAGGAGATATCATTCAACTATGAACCATCATGTTACCTTTAATATCATTTCAGAGGAGTTCTGCAATACTAAAACCAATATTTATTGTTGTTTTGTTGACTTTAGAAAATCACTTGACAGGGTTCATAGGAAAAACCTTTGGAATAGGTTTGAAGAGATAAAAGTTCCTTTTGATTTGAGGGCTATTGCAATAAGGATGTATGAGAAGGTTATTTCAAAGTTAAAAAACAATTAGGGCTAGTCGAAAGAGATTAATTGCAATATTGGAGTCAAGCAAGGTTGTCCCTTGTCCCCTACCCCTTTTGGCAAATACATTGACAAGTTAGAAGATTTCTTGGAAGAAGAAAGTAGTTTTGGTTCTACTCTCACTGGTATAGTCATCAATATTCTTCTTTATTATGACGATATCTTTCTTATGGTGAGGAGTCCCCACAATCTTCAAAACCAACTAAGAATCCTCAAGGATTTTTGACCCAATATTAATATGACTGTTAATACTGACAAGACTAAGGACATGTTCATTAAAGCCAATAATACCAGCTATGATACCTTAGTATATGACAACAACAACTTGGAGGAAGTGACTTCATACAAATATGTTGGAATTGATATTCACCACAAGCTCAAATTGAATTATAGAAATGAGAAAAGGATTATTGGGGGATGGAAAGCTTAGTATGGGCTTGGAAATAATTGCAAATCAACTGATCTTTCGATTTCACATAAGAAGAAAATCTTCTTTGAGACTCTTGTTACGCTTGTCATTATTTATGGATGTGAAGTATGGGGATGTAGCATCTCTTGTGAATCCTGGAGAAAGATAGAGAAAATTCCAAATATTTGTATAACATATAATCTTAAAATTAAAGAAAATATGCCCTATCCCATCCTCCTCTTAGAGGCAAGCCCCTCCCCTTTGAGAGCATGACTATGACTAGATACATAATGTATAAGAACAAATTAAATAACAAGGAAGAAAAGAGGCTTCCTAAAATTGCTTCAAAATCCAGTCTTAACCACCATCGACTCAAGCGAGGATGACATAAAGATGTCAAGTCTTGGCTAAGCTATTGGGGAATCATTGAAGACACGATCTTGCAAAATAATGATACTATTAAAAATATCATCAAATCAAAATTTGATAAAATGTCGTGTGATAAAGAGTTAGAGGAAAAAAGAAAATTAAGGTATTATAAGGATGTAATCAACCCTAATTGAGAAGACCAAAATTATCTCTCTTTTTGACAAGTGTTAAGAAAACAATAAGGATTGTTGACATAAGAACAAATTCTCATGGACTTCATAGTGAAAGTGGGTGTTGGTCCATTCCTAAAACACCATGGGATGAAAGATTGTGCCACCTTTGTGACACTAAGAAGGTTGAAGATGAAAAAAATTTTCTTTTAGATTTTCCAGCCTATACCCAAATTATATATCATTTTCAAAATATTTGTCACCCTACCAACCTTCCTAACCTTTTAGCTCAATAAAACTATGGTGATCTTAGAAATGTTTTCTTAATGCTTTTTGAACAGAAACAAAATTCTAAATAATTGCAAGTAATCCCTTGTCCTCTTAAGCTCTGTGGACATTAATCATCATCATCATCATCCTCATCCTCATCATATATATATATATATATATAT
>JZKD02S2136093.1:464322-478501 GCA_000966675.3 Picea glauca
TCATCTTTCATCATTATGAGAATAAATATGATTTGTTTAAAAATGGAGTTGAGTACATTTTTAGACCACATACAAATAAGTTAGATTTGTCACTTGTAAATGGTAGAAAAATTAAGAGACAAGTCAATGCTAGTAAGAACTTTCTACTCTTGATGATCAAACCCAAAGACAATGTTGAAAAAGAAGATTTCCAAGGTTGTAATGCAAAGTTAAAATATGATTTATATGAGGTTTTTAACCAATATGATGAGATGTTTCATGAACCAAAAGGATTTCCTCTTGAAAGAGGTATCCAACATGATATTCAATTGTACAAGGATTGTCCTCTTCCAAACATTGGTATGTACATGATGTTAGTCATGGAGAATGTTGAAATTAAAAAAAAATATCCAAGAGTTGCTTGAAAAAGGGGTTATCATGCCAAGCACATCACCATGTCGGTCACCAATTGTTTTAGTACCAAAGAAATGTGGTACATGGAAGATGTGTGTAGATTTCAAATCCTTGAAGAAGATTACAGTAAACAATTAATATCCTCTTACTAGAATTGATTATTTGATTGATCAATTGAAAGATAAGTATTTTACTAAGTTGTATTTGAGAAGTGGATATCATCATATTAGGATTGTTGAAGGAGACACATGAAAGACAACTTTAAAAAAAAAACAAGGTTTGTTTGAATGGATGTTTATGACATTTGGGCTTTGTAGTGCTCTTGCAACGTTCATGAGAGTTATGAATGGTATTTTAAGGCCTTTTCTTGATGTTGAATAATTTTCTATTTGTATGAAATTTTGATATTTAGAAAATCTCGTGAAGAGAATGTTAGGCCTATGAAGAAAGTTTTAGATGTCTTGAAGAAAGAAAAAATGTTTTTAAAGATGTCTAAATGTGAGTTTGGAAAGACCTCACTTGTTTACTTGGGACAAATTGTTGGAGGAGGAGAACTGAGAATAGATCCTCTCAAGGTCAAATTCATTTTGGATTGGCCGAAGCCCAATAATGTATGATAGGTAAGAAGATTTTTGGGAACAACCTAGTATTGGAAAAAGTTTATTCCTAAATTCTATTCAATTGCAACTCCATTACATGCAGTGACAAGCATCAAACAAGTTTTCCAATGAGGAGGAAAGAAAAAAAAAAATTGATGCATTGAAGGAGAAGATTAGTTCAACTCTAGTTCTTTCCCTTCCTGATTTGAGACATCCATTTGAGATACTAATAGATGTAATTAACTATGCAATTAGAGCAGTCTTGTTGCAACATGGTAATGCCATATGTTTTCATTCTGAAACTTTTAATGGTTTTGTTATTAATTATCCTAGATATGACAAGGATTTGTATGCATTGGTCCAAAGTGTGAAAAAATGGGAACATTATTTGTTGGGAAAAGAATCTATTATTCACACAGATCATCAACCATTGCAATACTTGCAATCACAAACAAAGCTACAACAAGCAAGGCACTTTAGATCGATGGGTTTCATACAACAATTCCACTTGGTTATCTGGTATAAGAAAGACATTTATAACAAAGTTGATGATATTCTTTCTAGGCATATTGTTGGTGCTTCAATTATTCTTAAGCATAATTCTACCATGCATGAGAGCTATGTTGAGCAATAGGCTTTAGATGTTGATTCTAAAGAGGTTTATGAAACTTTTTGTCATTATAACAAAGTTGAGGAATTGGATTACCATATACATGTGAAAATTTTGTATCATCTTGGAAATATGTGTATTCCATAGGGAGAAAGAGTCAACATCATAAGAGAAGAACATTATCCTCTTATTGCTGGCAACTTTGGTGTAGGAAAGACGATGGCTAATTTGCAAAGGTATTGTTATTGGCATAAAATGAATGAATGTGTGTCAAGATATGTAAGAGGATGTTATTTATGTGCTACAAGTAAGCCTAGAAACATAAAGTTAGGATTGTATACTCCACTTCCAGTTCCTTCTCGTCCTTGGGAATGCATTTCCATGGACTTCGTAGGAGGTTTACCTATGTCTAAAAAGAATCACAATTATCTTTATGTTGTGGTTTCTCGTTTCAGAAAAATGTGCATTTTGATGCCTTGTAAGAAGCAGGTTACACTTGAAAAAATGACACAAATGTTCTTTCAACATGTTTGGGTACATTTTGGGTTGCCCAAATCCATTATTTCTGATCAATATTCTCTATTTATTTGTATCTTTTGGTCAATCTTATGGGAACTCATGGACACAACATGAAAAAGAGCGCAACATTTCATCCAAACATCGATTGTCAAACATAAGTGGTGAATAACACAATAGTACATATTATTCATGGTTATTGTGGAAAATATCCTAATTTTTGGGATGAGAACCTACACTACATTCAACATGCTTATAACCGGGCTAAGCATTCATCAACTCAAACATCTCCATTTGAGGCATGTTTTGGTTATTTTCCAAAATCTTCTTTATATTTCATCTTTGGGAAGGATATTTCTATTGACGGTCATTATGACATTGATAGAGAACGAAGTTCATTGAAAAAATTTAGTTGGTGCATCAAATGGTACAATAAGAGTTGCTAAAGAGCTAAGCCAAGTAAAAGACAAGACATGACAAGCATTGTGTTGATAACAGTTTCCAATTTGGGGATGAATTATGGATTTACATTAGCAAAGAGAGGCTTAACGAAGAAGGTAAAAAGATGAAACCAATTAGATATGGACCTTTTAAGATTCTTGAAGAGATTGGTAACAATGCCTTCCATTTGGATTTGCCTCCTTATATGCAAATTTATCAAGTTTGTTAATGTTGAGAATTTGAGATTATATGAGCCTCCTTTGATTGATGATCAAGGAGAGCATGTTCATATTCCTTCCATAGATTATTTCTCGCCAGAATATCTTTCAAAATTGCATGAGGATACAATCCTTAACATAAGGATAAGAACTTCAAAACGAGGGAATGTGGAGTACTTTCATGTTGGTATCAAAGGCATAAATCCAAGCAAATATAAATGTATTGAGGTTGGAAATTTGAGGGAATTGTGCCCTCATCTTCATATTGACTGAAAATAGTCTTTTGGAGGTCCAAAAGTTTCCCAATGGGGAGGAGTGATCCAAAGGATCAAAAAATGCTCAAAAATAAAAGTTCTTGAAATTGCTTCAAAATGGATTTATTGGGTATATATCGTCCTCAATATCCCAATGCAACGTGAACAAGTTCAAACAAAGTTTGTATGTGAGACATAACACGTTATGTCTATTTTCCCAAATAGTAAAAAAAATGATAACTGTAGAGTCTCTACAGTTCGTATAAGCCACGTGGAAGTTGACCATATGACCACATTAGATGACATGGTAGGTGATTTGGCAGCTGAGATGGAAAGTGTTGTGATGGACAAATCGTGGTCTGACACACAGCATATTTCGAGGTGAATGAAAGGGTGCCACGTGGAACAGCTAGGGGTCACCACATGGCATCCCCTTGTTGTAATGTAAAATTTGGTATGGGCTCTGCTAGGGTTGAGCCTACAACCTCCGGCTATGGGAAGAGTCATAGTAGAGGCTGGGCTACCAAGCTGCCTATGGGTGGTTCTTAACACTATAGTGGAAAAATATTGTTTTGAATTTGCATATGGGTTCATTCTGGTGAGGAAAGTGTTGAGGCTTAGCCCCAGCCCTCGGTCACAGAACTCTACACCATGCCACATGAAATATAGCATGGGGTTCCAATGGTCACGTCAACAGGTGTAAATTTTTAGGTCGGCGCTCAACCACATGGGGTGACGTGACCACAAACTCCGCTAGGAAAGGTGCTAAAGTCCTAACAGTGCGACAATTTCACCTGTATTTCACAATGGTGCACGTGTCAGGTTTAGGCACGTGAAAACACATAGAGTTGGGTTCATTCACATAGAGGTTTGTTTTGGAGATTAGGTACAACAAGTTATTGGGAAATAACTTCGAGGATGTGTATTTTTCTCAATTGTTGGCCAAACTAGGTGCAGGAAGATCCTAGCCAGGGGTTGATGGACATTTTGGAGCCATTGAAGCCATCTATTTTGAATTAGGAGCATTGTAAATCATGATATTATCATTTTGATCATATAATGAAAATTATCCATTGGAGGTTGGACCAAGAGATGTACCCCAAGAGAGGGGTGAACTCCTTTATCATTTTTTTGTGTTATGTGCTTACTTTTAATGGTTGTTTATCATTATTTATGCTATTCATTATAAGTAAAAACCCATTAATTTTACGTTCTTGCAAACTTGATCAAATTTCCTAAGACACGTACATTTTCCACTTGCAAATTAGTATACACAAACCTTTTTCATTATCAAATCAATAAGGAAAGCTCCTCAAGAACTATTCTCTTCTATATGGATTTATTTCATGACATAATATCTATCATCCTCCTACATTTTGCAAGAGTAAGCTCTGTAAAAAATACCAAGTGTTATCATTGATCTTTATCTCTCCTCTATATTCGTGTCATAAGCACTAGGACTTTTCCAAAAAAATCACAAAGGTACAATAATGAGTATATAAATAGTGATTAATAACAATTCCAGTCTTTCCTATTTATAGGTGAGGGAGAGGAACATGAAACATGGAACAATTCCACTCAATTAAACATAGAGTTATGTCGACAAGGAAACCCCACACAAAACACTCTAAAATAAAACAATGACGATCATCTCGTTAGTATTTTATGCAACCCAAAGGTGGTACACCTTCCAATCATGATCCTCCTCGGGTTCAATGTCAATCCTCTAGGATGGTACACTGTATAATGAGTAGTTATTTCAATGCCCCCCTTTACATGGTGCTTCATTAGATCCAAGTATTCTCATGCAAGGTAATCCTCTTCTAACAATGTGCCACATCTCATATTTTGACCAATGCTATTCAAAAAATGTGCTAAGGAAATTCCTATGCTCCAATGTTTCTCCTCAACATACGTATCGGGGAATAACTAAACCCCATAAAGTATGACACTTAGTCCATGATTTTTCTACTCAGGCATCCAACCTCCAGGTTGTATGTTGCATGGTCGTATGATTATAAGGATAAGTTATCTCTTTGAAGCGCCTATCTCTTCTCCTCCTAGGTAAGAACCTTTCATGATAAATAAAATGACTATGTTGTTATGTGAAACTAATGGGTTAGTTATCATGCCAATTAAAACAATAAACTATTGGTTAAGTGATCTATTTTAGAACTCTATTCAAGGTCAAGAATACACTCAAATGGAGCCATCCATATGTCTATAAACCATTTCTAAAGAAATAGGATGCTTAATACTATCATTTCTAGGTGAAAAAACTCCTAGAGTAACCCGAAAACTCGATTGGTGGAGTTAGCCATCCATTGAAATTTGAGAACCCAATCCAATATGTGCATATTCATTCATTTGTATCATAGACCAAATAAAAATATGGTAATTTTTTAAGTGTTAAGGTAAGGTGAAATTATTTTCAATGGTGAGTATAAAATTTATGAATCCTCTAATTCATGTTATAACCAAACGTCATTAGGTATCAAACCATGTACTAGTATTCAAGTACATGATTCATTTTTCCCATATTCTTCCATTTGTAACATAGACATAATAAAAATAGGTAGGATTGTTTTGTATTTCAAATAAGATGAAAGGCCTTCCAATATACACTATACAACTTTTAATCGTTGTAATTATTGACATAACTTGACATCATTGCATAGTTTATCATGTGTTCAAATACTAGGATTGAATTTAAGATTTGCATATTTGTTCATTTAAAACATAGACAGAACAAAAATAGGGAAACTATTAAGAAAATTAAGTAAGGTGAAATGCATTGAAATCATCAATAAATAACTTATCCGACATAATTCATTCTATAACTAGACATCATCAATTATCTAACCATGCCTTGAAATACACGGAATGAAGCCAATCTATGAGGATTCATCTATTGGTACTATGTAAAAAATAAAAGAAGGGGAGGTTGTTAAGTATTGTAGGTAAGGTGAATGACTTGAAATTTACACTACACATATTAGAATTGAACTACTTGTTATTAGAATTGGATATCACATGGGTAGCTAATCATCTGTTGAAATCCAACAACTAGATACAAGCTATTCTTATTCATCTGTTCATAATATACACACAATACATATATGGCAAGATGGTTGGTGTTCTAGGTGAAGGAGCTACAATGAACAATAAACAAGATGCTAAGTGTATTCACCTACCTAGGAAAGTGGTAGGTATCCTAGTCCTTTGGAAATGCTTGATAGAGATATGGATGACTCGGTTTAAGTCTACACTTGACCTTGGATAAATTTCTACCATAAAAATTATGTTTGTAATGTGAAGATGTTAATCTTAGCATTAACAATTAAGTTGTTATATGTTGTAGGGAAGGTGAAGGGACTTAAAATGGTCATTAAACAAATTATAATTTCTCTTATTTGTTCTAGAACTAGAACCCAATGGATATCTATCTAGTGTTTAAATTCAATGATACAATCTAATTTATGCATATTCATCCTTCAATAACGTAGAGAGAATAAAAATAGGGGAAGTTGTTAATCCTTACAAGTAAGGTGAAGGTCATTTCAAATGACAGTATATAACATATAATGATTGGTGAATGTCATTTCAAATGATCATATATAACATATAATGATTGTAATTGTTGCTATAATTGGAGATCATGAGGTAGGTAAGCATATACAATAATTCAAGAAAAAATATATTTTGTGTGCATTCCTTCATTATTAGTATACTCAATGTTGCAACTAGTGTCGGAAATTGAACATTATTGGGTAGTAAACCATGTGTTGAAATTTCAATAACTGCATAGAATTTTTTTTTTTACATAATAATAATAATATATAATTTTGTGAATCATACATTAAAAAATGCAAATAAAGTAGGGTTCCTTTAGTGTTGTGAAGAGCCTTTCAATGACCACTATACATTTTTTTCTTATCAATCTAACATCATGGGATAGCTAACCATGTGTTGAATTTCAAAACACAAATCCAATATATTCATATTCATCTATCATTCAATATTTAACAATCTTGCTACCTATAAATATTAATACCTATATTCATTTATCATTCAATGTTTAACAATCTTGCTACCTATAAATATTAGTGTAGGTATTAAAGGTCTTTTTGTTTATTTTATAATTCAATATTTAACAATCTTGCTACCTATAAATATTAATACCTATATTCATTTATCATTCAATGTTTAACAATCTTGCTACCTATAAATATTAGTGTAGGTATTAAAGGTCTTTTTGTTTATTTTATATAAGTATGTCTAAATTGGTTGTGCATAAATAATTTTAATTAACAACGATATCGTTAATATAAATATCATCCCCTTTCTTTTTAATCAATTATATTTTATAAATTATTTATACATAAATAATTTTAAATAAAATTTATATCACTAATATAACTATCCATAGCTTTTCTTTATTAATTATATATTTTCAAATTTTAATAAGCAAGTAGAAAACAACTTTTCTATATAGAGAATGAATCTACCTTCATCTAAACAAAATGAAAAAAATATAAGCATAAAGCAATGACTTTGCATTCATTGAAGAAAACTACAAATGTTTTTACATTCATTTGAACACAATGGAAAGATATAATGATAAAGCAATGACTTTGCATTCATTGAAGAAAATTACAAATTTATTTTTTTAATAAAAAGTGGAACCTTATATTAATGACATATGTATGTTTTATGATGATATCTATGAGTCACCTATTCTGTCAGTAATGGGAAAGGGATCATGATGTTCATAGATTGACACATTGTCTTGAGTACTAGTATTGGTGTAGCAAAAAGGTTTACACAAAAAATTGCAGTCTTTTTCTATGAAAAAAAAATTTGAACCATGTTCTGCAACCTATCATTACGACCAGCTGTAGGAAAATATGATATAATCATAACTACATAAAAGTAATAAGAAAAAAATGCATGATCATCTATCTTGTTGCTSTGGTRAGCTAGATCATCAATCCTGCAACTAGAATAGGCAAAAAACTTGAACCTAGAAACTTCATTTTGTAGTTGAGYCGRGTTGTCCATGAATTGTGTATTTTGGGGTGAACCATTGTCCGCATGTAGGGCATYTGGCGCACACAAGAGAATCCATTAAGGCATCAAAAAATGTGTCCATCYTTTGACAAAGGATGCTCTYAGAATGCATCTCCTCATCGTGMTTCTGCCTAATTTTGAGTAGGAGTTGAAGGTGCTCCTCCATAAGACGATTGGAGAAATGTGGAGGTTTCTCCTCCTCCTCTTCCTTACTAGCTACCTCTRCAGTGGTTTCGTTGGCTGCCACTATGTTGTCTGYCAGTTGTGAGTTGCTAGCTTGGGTGGATTTCCTACTCCACCATGAAACTTTTGTTACGGTAGTGGGGGTCACCTGGATTGACAATTGTGGGGGGGGGAGGGGCGCAGGAGATTGGTGGCCAGAGGAGGGCACGCACCGAAAGATGGAACCTCCTCATTTACCAAGTTCAGGCCATGGATCAGAGGAGGGACATAAAAATGGAAGTGAGCACTAGAGGAGGATGCTTTCTCTTTAACMGAGATGATGTTGTGGAACTGGAGAGGAGCCAACTGAGGAGCCTCTTGCGTCCTTTGGTAAGTGTGTCAAGGGATTGCAAAATGAGAAATGAGACCTTGTTGAGAAGGGGTGATCTAGATTATTTTCGACACAAAATGAAAGCGGAGATATAATAAAGAAATGCACAGAGATATTGCAGATATTCAATAATATAACAGAAATGTATCAGAGATGAAACTATAAATACAGATATACAGTAATACACAATTTCTATTAATCAAAGAAATGTACAGAGACTGTAAAAATATAGAGTGAAAAACTCGTTAGAATGGTGGTAGCTTATCTTTGAGAAGAGATGTGACGGCTACTCGCATTTGCAAGAAGATTATTACAATGAGGCTCTAGAGGCATTTTTACAATAAAAAGGAATGCCAAAAGTCCTAGACATCCAAAAACCTAACCCTAGGAGATGAAGTGGCAAAAGTCATGTGGGCCCCGTTTGGGTAAGTTAGTACATCAACTTCGTGGGGTCGTAACTTTTGCATACGATATCCGTTTTAGGCGTATGATAGCTCGTTGGAAATGTATCACCAAGGAGATTCATTTTGCAAGATCAATGATGCCTCATAATGGCCCCGAAAGTTAAAACCTGCTAAAAGTAGTAAATTGCCAAAATTGTTAGAAAACTGTTTTGAGCCAGTCGCAAAAGGTGGGTGGCCACCAATATCCACCTGAATCAAGGGGTGAGCCTATTGAGACTCGAGAGGGTGTTGTAATAATGAGCACCCCTCTTGGATTTTCCTCTCTCCTGAAGCATGTTGGGGGAGAATGGAGGTGCAAGGTTGCAAGAATGGACCTTGATGGAAGGTGCTAAGGGGAGTCGGATGAGACGGAGATGGTGATAGAGTGTTTGAGGTCACTGAGAGTGGAAGGAAAATGGAGGGTGTCGAAGTCGGGGAGGAGGTCCTTGGTGCACAAAAAAGTGTTAAAGATAGAGGTAATTCTGGAAATTGGGATAGCCTAAGCATCGGAGCACAGGGCGGAAGAGGAATGGAATAAAACACTAGGGCGAGAGCCTGTTTAGACCTCTTATGTCCTTAAAGCCTAATTTGACAACCAAGTCCTTCATTGAAGCTGAGTTCACAAGTAGCACACTACCAATACTCCTCTCATGTTGTGAGCCATTAGGGATTTAATGTCCTTGAGCTGACGACTGGGGTTAATAACTCCCTAGGCTGCCTAGTTGCAAGTGTCCTCTCTTTCCATGTGGCACCCCATCCGGGTGAGAAAAGTACAAAGCTTTACTTTAACGAGTTGGTTTGATTTAAATCTGGTAAAGGACATTATTTAGATCATCTCGAAGAAAGGTTGAACTCTAACCTAAGCGTTAGTACATGGAGATTGAGCCTACATCTTGATAATGGCTCCCACCGAGCCAAGCCCTATTTCAGTCATAGAGTTTTACATTTGTTACAAACCATCGATGAGCTACCAAAATTTTACAAGTGCCTTCGTTAAATGACTCTTAATTGAAATCAAGTATACACTTCACAATGAGGATCATAACATTTAGATTTAGTCAAGCAAAGATGACTAGAAACGAAGTCTTTCTCTCGAAATTCCAAGGTACTCAACGAAATTAATGAAAATAAACCTTAACTGGAGCAAGATCTGTTTTAAAGTACACTCATATTACAAATTATTAAAAAAATGGGCGATCCCAAAATTCTGCTCCGGGCTTGAAGATCTTTGAAAATTTAAAACCCTTATATGAGGTATTTTGAACTTGTAAGAATGAAAAGTACTCAAAATCAATATAGCCATGTGGGCGAAACTGATTAATTTAAGTATTTAGAAGAATTATTACATGCAAAACAGGTACTAAATTTATGAGTAATTTAAGACCGATCGACGAGAAAGCAGGCCGAAGCTGACAGGGCAAACATAATAGTGTTGTAAACGATCTGACCCTCACCGGTTGATGCTTCAAGTAATCGTCTGAGTATACTAATCACCCGTGCCTATTAGTTAAGTCATGAAGATCGTGCTGGTCCTGGTTGGAATTTAAAATGAATACCTCTAATTAAAGGGAACGTTTTCGTTCCCTTTAATTAAAATTTATAATGGTTAAAATGACGCATGAATGTCAAATTCCAATCTTACGGAAGACTACGGAGAGGAAGGCACTTTTCCAGTGAGTTTATCCGATTATCAAACGGCAAGCTCAGTGGATTCAGGCGGAGATGGTGGATTTTGCAGAGGTGGGGCAGCTGTGCTACGTGAAACTCTTCCCTTCGATCGCAAATGGAATGCCCAATCAAATACGGTGTTCTCGTATAATTTGGACCGGGGAGTTGGACACCAACCATACACGTCTGGTCATGTGCATTATCATTAAGACTACGGCGAGGAAGGTACTTCGAAGTGATTTTTTCCGATTATCAGACGGCAAGATCAGTCAATTCAGGCAGAGATGGGGGATTTCGGAGGGGTGGGGCAGTTGTGCTACGTCAGCCGCTTCGAATACAGTGTTTTGGTGTAATTTGGAGCCGGGAGTTGGACACCAACCATTCGGGTCTGCTCATCTGCATTATCTTTCAGCGGCCTCACCCAATGTTTTGCCATTCCTTTCACTTCACCCCATGAAATATATCCATGACCATACCGATCATCATCAAACAGGAACACCACTAGTAATGATCGCTTAAAATGTAGTAATAATCACAAAATCTCCACGTAGTATCATTGACCTGGGCGAACTCTTGACTTACCGCACTGAACAATGGACGAGAACTCGCTCGCAGGTTTCCAAAAAGTGAAGAGAGGTAACCTTTTCTCATACTTTACACGCATATTAGTAATCATCAACTCTTACCAAATTGTACTGATATGTATCGAAGGATTGCCAACTTTTAGAGTGTCTTTGGATTTATACAATAAACCTAACAAAATTATACATAATTTATAATTATGTGTATAGGCTTATATTTATTGGAAATTACTGGGATGGGTATAATTAATGATATTTTAATTCATAATTCTAATTTACTGATTGCACGTATTAGTTTTTATGGAATGTAAAAAGTTATTACTACCATATTATTAATGCAAAGAATTATTATTGACTGGTGTTTAGGCCTTTTTGTGATCATATACAATTTAAATAATTATTACTAATTGGTGTTTAGGCTTTTTTGTGATCATATACCAAGATATACAATATTTAATGCCAAGTTATCAATTTAAAGTTATTACTGGTTGGCGTTTCATATTATGGCCTCATTTTTGTGATCATATACAATATCGAACTGACGCATATTCCTACACATACAATATCGAACGGATGCATTGGAGCACAATGTAGAGATACTGCAATTTGTGGACCGATTCAATTCATTGGAGCACAATTAGTGATCAGTTTTTTGGCATATTGATGTGGGAAGAATACTAAGTAACCAAAGCATTACACATGTTAACTAATCCATTACCGTTAACTAATCCGATGGTTCAACTAACAGACGGTTCAACTAATCAACAGTTCAACTAACTGTTTGCAACTGCCTGTCCGCATCCGCCTATAGATAATGTATCCGCATCCATTTTTGTGAATAAGAAAGATTGATTTGTGTTCTCTGTGTTCTGTGTATATTATGGAGTTTATTTGCCCTGTTACAGTGGTATTAGAGCTGCTTTTAAAAACTCCATGCTATTTTGTATGCCTGCGTGAGAGGAACAACGAGTGCACGTGAAGCATTGGCGAAGTAGCTCCAGATTTGAGAGGATCCATTCGAGAGGAGAAGCAGCTCCAGATTCGAGAGGAGCCGCGAGTTGAAAGCCTGGTCGAAAAATTTCGCATGGAAAAGTGCAGAAGGGTCCCGAGCTCGAACCCAACATCTGTCCAACGCACTAATTAAAGCTAATTGTGTAGTTGCAGCGCAGGGACAGCGAGTACCCGAAGGTCCTCTAGCATCCAGTGATTGGGCTTGAGTACAGGAGTGAGATTTTTTTTTTTTATTCTTGTGCAAGTGAAATTTCATAGATTAGTTTACAATGCATTCATTAGTATCAATTGTGGGAGTAGTGCTTTCCGGTCAAGAAAATTATCAAGAATGGTTTCAAAAAATTAAAAATACTCTTATTTTTAATGATTTATGGGAGGAAATTTGTGAAGGCAAGGATGACAATGACCCAGATAAACCTACAGACGCCAGACAACTTGTAATTTGGAAGAGTAAAGATAAAAATGAACATGCTTTAATTTCTGCCTCAGTCACTGAAGAGGTAAGCAGACATATTCTTTCCAGCACCACAGCGTTTAAAGCATTAGAGAAATTAAAAGATCTTTATGACTCCCATTAAGAGCTGGAAATTATACAATTGTTGATGAAGTTGTTTAATCTGGAACTGAAAGATAATAATCCCATGAAGTTAGCTTCTGAAATTAGAGCTCTTTTTCATGATATTGACTCAACTGGTGTCAAAGTTGATTTACAACTCATAGCATTTATTAAAGCCTTATATCCTACTTATTCACATTACTTAGAATCTCTTCAATCTAGTGGACAGATGAAAGCCATGACTTTTGATACTCTTGTAGACAAAATTGCCGAAAGAGAGAAAGCTTTTGGGAAGAAAGAATCTTTTTCCACTTCCACAATTGAGACTTTGTGTCTTGCACAGAAAGAGCAGAAACCTAGAGGAGAGTCTGCTAGACTTGTCAATAGTCACAGAGGTCATGGTAGGAGACCATTTAAAGGCAGGGGGGGTCATTATCATCAAGGAGACAGACAACAAGATGATAGACAGGAAAAACATTTTCAGAATGATAAACAATCTCTTAAGTGTTATAGGTGTGGTAAATTGGGTCATACCTCTTCTCATTGTTGCACCCCTTGGGATAGGATTAATGAGAAGAAAGAGAAACAACCTCCAAACAAAGGAAAACCACCTGAATCTTCCAAGTATATTATTGCACATTGTAATCTTAGTATAAATGAAGTTTTTAGCACTTCTTTTGCTTCTTGGGAAGACACTTGGATTTTAGATACTGGAGCCACTTGCCATATGACCTTCACAAGAGAATTTTTTGAGACATTCAGTAATCACATTGATGGAATAGTTTATTTTGTTGATAATTCCCAGTTAAAGCCTTCAGGAATTGGATCTATTCGACTTCGCCTACCAGGACTTGCTGATTATATTTTGCATGATGTTCTTTACATTCCTCAATTAAATAGAAATATGATGTCTCTCATACATATCAGGCAACAAGGACATTATATACATATGTTTGATGGTATAATTGAAATAATAAAAGCATTTGATCAGGTGATTGTTATGACTGGTGTTGAAGAAGACAAACTTTTAAAACTGAAAGGGACATCCTCTTTTCAATCTAATTCAGCGCTTTTGGTTCAGCATAGTGACACTTTGTCTTCGAGCTTACTGTGGCATGCTCGATTTGGTCATATTAATTATGAAAGTATCAGGATTATGAAACAGCAAGGTATTCAAGGGCTTCCTACTATTCCAAGAAAGATTTCTCCATGTAATGCTTGTATTTTAGGCAAGCATTGTAAACAACCTTTTTATGGATCTACTTC
>JZKD02S2136093.1:478511-488572 GCA_000966675.3 Picea glauca
TTAATTTTTCTACCATTTACAAGTGACAAATCTAACTTATTTGTATGTGGTCTAAAAATGTACTCAACTCCATTTTTAAACAAATCATATTTATTCTCATAATGATGAAAGATGATTCTCCTATCATATAAATATGGGCTTCCCAACACAATACCTCAAATATCCAATGGAATAACATCAAGCTCTACCTCTAATCTATAATGTTTGCAGTGATTGAAAATCTAAGTTTACATCTTCTTGTCACATGCAATTTGGCATTGTCACATATCCATCCCAGAGGATATGGTTTAGGATCAGGAGTAGTTTCCAACTGAAATTTTTTGAGTGTGTCTTCAGAAATGAGGTTTGCTTGAGATCTAGTATCAAATAGAGTATCTATATTGGTATGCTTTAAAATTACCCTTATGTGGAAAATATCTATTCTTTCTTTTTCATGTTGAGTTTCATTGAGGATACTACTTGAAAACTAGTACTGGAAATATATTCCTTACCTTGAACACCCATGGCTATGATTTTTGTTTCATATCTTGAATTAGATCCTAAATCATGTTGTGTAGTTGCAACAGTCTTTGGTTTAGTTTTGTTGTTGAACTTTTTGGGTCTCACTTCAAGATGAATTTTCCAACAGTGATGTTCATCATGGCCATCTTTGAACAATGTTTACATGAGATTTTTATCCCTCTTTCTTGACTGAAGCATTCATCTTTCCATTTCCTTTGAATTTCCTCTTTCCTTTGTCTCCATTAAAAAATATCTTATTTTTTCCCTCTTGAGGAGAATTCTTCCCTATTGTTCCCAAATGTGTTTCCTGTACACAAACTTCATCTATATTTGTAGGGTTAAACATGATAATTTTTTGTCTCAAATAGCTATGAAATCCTCTAGTGTATTTGAGTAAAGTTTCTTGAGAAGATAAATCTATACCCAAAATCAAATCTCTTCTTCTAAATTATTGAGTGAAGCTTTGCATGCTTTGCCCCTTATCTTGCCTAAAAATTTTCCAATCCATGATAGCTATCTTCATGTATGATAATGGATAAAATTTACTTTTAATTGCAACAATAAAATCATTCCAAGAGGATAAATGTTTACCATGCTTCTTCACGGCCTCTTGAGTTTTGGCTTCCCACCAAATGAGTGATGCACTTTCCAATCTAAGAGAAGAAAGTTGAATATTAGTTTCATCATATTGGATTCTTCTTTGTATCCTAGAATACACTTCAATTTGAAGAATCCAATTATCAAATTTCTCAGCATTTACCTCTCCATTGTACAAAGGAAATTCAAACTTAATATCAAACTTAAGCAAAGGAGTTTGTGGAGGAATTTTACCATGTTCTTTTGGAGAATTTAGAGATGGATGTGAAATGATAGAAAAAGTGAAAGATGCAGGTGAAGGAGGTGGAGTGTCACCATTCCCTCCATTTCCTTTTGGAGTTTTATCACCACTATCTTCATTACCTCTTGGAGGATAGGAGCTTTCACCTTGCAACCTTGCATTTCTTTCTTCAAATAAACCTTTCACCATTTTTTTCATATGATAAAAGGATTTTCTGGAAGTTTCCTCTTCTCAAGTAGGAGTTTCATGACTCTCCTCATGAGCCAAACTTTGTCAATTCCTCCTTGAATCTCGAGTTCAATGAATGGATCTACAATTTGACCTTCTCCTCTTGTGATATTCATCCTTGTAAGAATCAGAAAGAAAAACACTTCAAAAACTTTGCTTTGATACCAAGTTGATATGAAAATGAAAAAGGTTTGTGTATACTAATTTGCAAGTGGAAAATGTATGTGTCTTAGTCAATTGGATCACGTTTGCAAGAACTTAAACTTAATGAGTTTTTACTTAAAATGAACAGCATAACAAGTCATAGACAACCATCAAAAGTAAGAACATAACACAACAAAATGATAAAGGATTTCACTCCTCTCTTGGCCTACATCTCCTGGTCCATCTTCCAATGGATCATTTTCAGTATATGCTCAAACTATTAAAATAAGTGTTTTATAATGCTCAAAATGCAAAATAGATGGCTTCAATGGCTCCAGAATGTCCAAAAACCCCTAGTCGGGCTCTTTGTGCCCCTGGTTTGGTCAAAAATTGAGAAAAATACACCTCCCCGATTTTCTTTCCCCATATCTTGTTGTACCTTCTTGCAAAAATGAAACTCTCTATGAATGAATTTGGATTTGTGTGTTTTCCCATGCCTAAACCTAACACATGCATCATTATGAAATTTGGGAAAAACTATCGCACCATTAGGACGTTAGCACATTTCCTGATGGAGTCTGTGGTAGCGTCGCCCCATGTGGTCAAGCGCTAACCTAAAAATCCACACCTAGTGATGTGAACATTGTAACCCCATGGTAAAGGTCATATGGTTGGGGCTAAGCCCAACTATTTTCTTTCCAGAATGAACCCATATGCAAATTCAAAACCATATTTTTCCACTATATTGTTAAGAACGACCTATAGGTGGGCTGGTAGCCCAACCTATGACCACACCCAGAGGCTGCGAGATTGACTCGGGCGGAGCCCATACCAAATTTTACACTACAGCAAGGGGGTGCCACGTGGAAGCCCCTGGCTGGGCCACGTGGCACCCTTTCATTCGCCATAAAACATTCCATGTGTAAGACCAATATTTTACCACCACACCACTTGCCAACTTAGGTTTCAAATCACCTTCCACATCACCTATCCACAACATCCCGTATGGTCATATGATTAGCTTCCACATGGCTTGTACGAACTGTGCAATCAACATTTTTTTGTCTTCTTGGGAAAAAAAATAGAATGTGATATATCTCTCATACAAAATCTGTTTGATCCTATTCAAGTTGTGTTGGGATCGTGAGGACAAGGTCTACATAATGAATCCATTTTAGAGCAATTTTGAGAGCTTTGATTTTTGAGCAATTTTTGATCCCGTCAATCACTTATTTCCTTGAGTTCTTCATTCTTTGTCATGTGTTTTAGATGGTTTTAGATGGTAGCAATAGGGTTCTAACCCTGAAGAAGAAATTTATTTCTTTGGGTGATATTGTACTCTTATTCTTATGTGATTCATGGATACTAGGTAAATACCATGTATTGTTAGATGATAAGCCTTACTTGATGAGTAGAGGAATCATGACATTAGTGTGATACCATGCTTGGACAAATAATTGTGATAAATTCAACTTCTTTGTATGTGCTCTAAAAATGTACTCAACTCCATTTTTAAACAAATCATATTTGTTCTCATAACGATGAAATATGGCTCACCTATCATATAAATACGAGCTTCCCAACACAATACCAAAAATATCCAATGGAATAAAATCAAGCTCTACCTCCCATCTATAATGTTTGCAGTGATGGAAAATCTAAGTTTACATATTCTTGTCACATGCAATTTGGGATTGTCACATGTCCATCCTAGATGATATGGTTTAGGATCAGGAGTAGTTTCTAAATGCAATTTCTTGAGTGTGTCTTCATAAATGAGGTTTCTTGAGATCCAATATCAAATAGAGTATCTATATTGGTATGATTTGAAATTACCCTGATGTGGAAAATCTCTATTATTTCTTTTTCATGTTGAGTTTCATTGAGGATACTACTTGAAAACTAGTAGTGAAAATAGATTCCTTACCTCAAAAACCCATGGCTATGATTTGTGTTTCATATCCCGAATCAGATCCTAAATCATGTTGTGTAGTTGCAACAGTCTTTGGTTTAGTTTTTTTGTTGAACTTTTTGGGTCTCACTTCAAGATGAAGTTCCCAATAGTGCTCTTCATCATGGCCATCTTTTGAACAATGTTTACATGATATTTTTTATCCATCTTTCTTGACTGAAGCATTCGTATTTCCATTTCCTTTGAATTTCCTCTTTCATTTGTCTCCATTAAAAAATATCTTGTTGTTTCCCTCTTGAGGATCATTCTTCTCTATTGTTCCCAAATGTGTTTCCTATACACAAACTTCATATATATTTGTAGGTTTAAAGATGATAATTTTGTGTCTCAAATCGATATGAAATCCTCCAATGTATTTGAGTAAAGTTTCTTGAGAAGATAAATATATACCCAAAATCAAAGATATTCTTCTAAATTATTGAGTGTAGCTTTCCAAACTTTTCCCCTTATCTTGCCTAAATTTTTTCCAATCCATGATAGATTTCTTCATGTATGCTAATGGATAAAATTTCCTTTTAATTGCAACAATAAAATCATTCCAAGAGGATAAAAGTTTACCGTGCTTCTTCATGTCCTCTTGAGTTTTGGCTTCCCACAAAATGAGTGATGCACTTTCGAATATAATAGAAGCAAGTTGAATATTAGTTTCATCATCTTGGATTCTTTTCATCCTACAATACACTTCAATTTGACGAATCCAATTATCAAATTTATCAACATTTACCTCTCCATTGTACATAGGCAATTTAAAATTAATATCAAACTTAAGCAAAGGAGTTTTTGTAGGAATTTTACCATTCTCTTTTGGGGAATTTTGAGGTGGTTGTTAAATGGTAGAAGAAGTGAAAGATGTTGGTGAAGGAGGTGCAGTACCACCATTCTCTCCATTTCCTTTTGGAGTTTTATCACCACTATCTTCATTACCTCTTGGAGGATAGGATCTTTCACCTTGCAACCTTGAATTTCTTTCTTGAAATAAAATTTTCACCATTTTTGTCATATCATAAAAGGATTTTCTGGATGTTTCCTCTTCTAAAGTGGGAGTTTCATGACTCTCCTCATGAGCCATACTTTGTTAATTCCTCCTTGAATCTTGAGGTGAATGTATGGTTGTACTTCTTAAAAGTTTAAAAATTGGATCTACAATTTGACCTTCTCCTCTTGTGAGATTCAATCTTGTAGGCATCAAAAAGAAAAACACTTCAAAAATATTTACTCTAATACCAACTTGATCTGAAAATGGAAAAGGTTTGTGGATGCTAATTTGCAAGTGGAAATTGTACGTGTCTTAGGAAATTGGATCAAGTTTGCAAGAACATAAAATTAATCAGTTTTTACTTAAAATGAACAACATAAACAGTCATAGATAACCATCAAAAGGAGTACATAATATAACAAAATTATAAAGGAGTTCACCCTTCTCTTGGCTTACATCCCCTGGTCCAGCTTCCAATGGACTATTTTCATTATATGTTGAATGTGTTAAAATTAGTGTTTTAAAATGCTCAAAATGAAAAATAGATGGATTCAATGGCTCCAGAATGTCCAAAAACCCCTAGTTGGGCTCTTCTTGCACTTGGTTTGGCCAAAAATTAAGAAAAATGTACCTCCTTGAAATTTTAGACTACAAGGGGGTGCCAAATGGCAGCCGCTAGCTGGGCCACATGGAACCCTTTCATTCATGACAAAAAATTCCATTTGTAAGACAAGGATTTGTCCACCACACCACTTGCCAACTTAGGTTCCAAATCACCTGCCACATCACCTGTCCACATCAGCCTGTACGGTTGTACAGTCAACTTCCACATGGCATGTACGAAATGTACAATCAATATTTTTTTTTGTTTGGGAAAATAGACCAAATATGATATCTCTCTCATACAAACTCTGTTTGATCCTGTTCAAGTTGTGTGGCAATCGCAAGGATGAGGTTTATGCAATGAATCCATTTTCAAGCAATTTTGAATATTTTGATTTTTGAGCATTTTTTGATCCCCTCGATCAATTATTTCCTTGAGTTACTCATCCATTGTCATGTGGTGTAGATGGTGTGGCTCTTACTATGAAGAAATATAAGGTATCAATAGGGTTCGAACCTTGAAGAAGAAATTTATTTCTTTGGGTGATATTGTACTCGTATTCTTGTGTGATTCATGGATACTAGGGAAATACCATGTATTGTTAGATGATAAGCCTTACTTGATGAGTGGAGGAATCATGACATTAGTTTGATACCATTCTTGAACAAATAATTGTGTACTTTACTCCTGGTATTCCATGGAGGTATTATTGCATCTCTTGATGAAATTGTTGAAGACGTAGGGTTTGAAGACTCAAAGCTTATCATGAGCATAAATAATTTGAAACTAGTGCTAAAGATATCTTGTAATCCTTGAAATTGTGTGATTCAAATTTCCTAGGGTTTGTAAAAACTAATAAAGATATTAGGGAAAGTGTGGAGGCCTTCATCAGGGTGAATTTTTTTTCTTACAGACATTGTGTGAGGAAAGTTTCATGAAAGATCAAGGAATGACTTGTTATTATGGATCCTTTCATGTGGTAAGAAATATTGGTGGGATGCCTTGATAGGCCTTTGTTTTTCTCATTATGGTTTTCTATTGATGGTGGATTCCATATCTAAGGTTTGGAGAGAATTGGAGCATCATATCTTGTGATAAGCTTAACATACTATCTTCTACCACCTTTTGGATATTGTAAGGACCCCTTCTCTATGACTACAAGCGAAACAAAAGTATAATTTTTTTTTTTTTTTGTTTTCTTGTTTTTGTGTGTGATAGGAAAGATGGTGACAACAACAACAGTTAACCACAAAATTGATGATGAACATAAGAACGCAGTCCAGGCAACATGCTACTATGACTCCTTGCGCTAGAGCAAGAGAAACTGGGCGAAACATGCGTAGAAAACAAGGAGAAAATGACTACCCGCCCTACGCAAACATGAGCACACCTATAAGCTAAGGGAAAAAATCCCTATCCCAACTCAACATGATAGAAGAAAAAAGACTAGAACCTCAAGGAGCGCGATACAAACACCTTAAGGTGTTCAACCCATGTGCCAATAGAAACTTGCAACGCTCGACAACACTCACACAGAACGCACCAACTCCGGCCAAGTTCTCATTTTCCGTTATCCCATAGGGAATGAAATGATCCCCTCATTAGGAATCATGTCATTTCTAGGTGATAGATGTGTCAATAACCCTGGCGCAAACAAGATCTATCTAGACCGAGGAATCTAGATAATTCGACGCGTTAGGAATCAAATATCGATAAGAAAACCACACCCAAACCCCAACAACAGGTCTACGAAATGCTCGAGGATGAAAAAAAGGTATAGCACAAGACAATACACAATATCCTCAATGACCCAACCATTCATCCAGACTAAATTAGTCAATAGTTACAATTGTTTTGACATTGATTATCCATCTAAATTTAGCAAGTCTAAATTATAAATTAGTTTTTAACTTACCATCTGATTAACCTTAAATACAAATCCAATCGAGCATTCTACCTTACACCTCAGCCATTCATTTCAATCTAAATAGTATCAACTGCGAATCAATTAGGCAAATTTGCATTATAATTAAATCATTAAATTCAATCTAATTAACATTAAATTTGCATCAATTCGACAAGTCTTCTTTAATCAATATTGAACCAAATTGGCGAGTCTAAATTAAATTAAATTAAGAACTTTCCATGAAAGAAGTAAGGTTGTCTATTGAGTTGAAGGTTGTCTAAACCAATTAAAGATGGTTATCTACGTTTAAGGTTGTTTAAACGTGAAAGGTAGTTCTATTCAATTAAAATCTTTCCATGACTAAACTGGAGGTTTGGGAAGGCTATCATCTAGCCACTAAAAGGGAGTTGTCATTTATAAATAAGGAAAAAAATTTGTACATACACACCAAATAGGATTTTCACTGTTTTCATTAATAAATAATGCAATCGTTGTGAAAAATGCACCAGAAGGAAACTATATTGCCGTCAACATTAAAAGGAAAATTGTTGTGCGAAAATGCACCAGAATGAAACCACATCATTGTCGTCATTTAAAAGGAAAATCGCTCTACAAAATTCACTAGAATGGAAACTACATTGCTATCATTTAATATATAAGCAAAATTGTTGTGCAAATATGCCAGAAGGGAATTTACATTGCTATCATTTAATATATGAGAAAAATCATCATGCAAACATGCCAGAAGGAAATTTATATTTGTCATCATTCATATATCAGAAAAATCATTGTGCAAACATGCCAAAAGGGAATCTACATTTCTATCATCTAATATATACACAAAATTGTTGTGCAGACATGCCATAAGGAAGTTTACATTGCTATCATTTAATATATGAGAAAAATCGTTGTCCAAACATGCCAGAAGGAAATTTACATTTGCCATCATTCATATATAAGAAAAATCATTGTGTAAACATACCAAAAGGGAATTTACATTGCTATCATTTAATATATAAGAAAAATAATTGTGCAAACATGCCAGAAGGAAATTTACATTTTCCATCATTCATATATAAGAAAAAGAACAATGTAACAAGGGTCGATCATAGTCACAACCAGTGGTCAACAACACAGTCCTAAAATGCATGGTTTTGTTGGGTATGTGTTATATTCTCTNGGTTGAGGGTTTCTGGTATAAAATCTTTGTGTACTCTGTGTATGAGCCATTGATTAATTTTTGTATTGCTTAAGAATCTATATGAATTGATTTACTTCACAGGTTTAAAACTTACATGTGGTATCAGAGCTCATTTTGGATTCAGAGGGACACCTTTGTTGTTGAGGGTTTGGCTCGGTCTTGATACATCAAGTTTATCTTGGGTCTATGATAAACCTGGGTTTAGTGGGAGATTTTGCAGTGGAGATTCGAGTAAATAAAGAGGAATGGCGAGCTCATATAGAATCGAGATAGAGAATTTCAACAAAAAAATCTTTGAGATATGGAAGCTCAAGATGGAGGACCTTCTTGTAGACAAAGAACAATGGATCACTTTGGATCCTGGTACACATCCTACTGCTACATCGTCTATGAGAACATAGGCTATTGGTACACAACCTACTAGTACACCAGCTACTGGTATGTTGAAGGAATATTGGGACAAGTTGGACCGAAGAGTAAGGAGTACTATTCGACTATGCCTAGCAGATTCAGTGTTGTTGAATGTCTCAGGATAATCTACAGCCAAGGAACTATGGGATAAGTTAGGGAATTTGTATCAATCAAAGTCCCTAGTAAAAAAGTTGTTTCTTCGAAAGAAGCTATATCATCTTAGGATGGAAGATGGAGATTCTGAGACAGAACATCTAAATGCCTTTAATACTCTGGTAGGTCAACTTGGATCTGTTAATATTACGATTGTAGAAGAAGATAAGTGTATTACTTTGTTATGTTCTTTGCTAGACACTTGGGATAATCTGGTTGTAGCAATAGGTAGTACCACTAAATCTACATTGAAGTATGAGGATGTAGTCGCATCCTTGTTATCTGAAGACCTAAGGTGAAAAAGCATGGATGGTCACAACACAGATGCTTTATTTGTAATAGGGCGTACCCAATATAGAAACCCTAGTAAGCCTTTGGGATGGAGATCTGAATCTACAGGTAGATCTAAGTCTCTAGGAAAATCTTTGAGGAAATGTTGGAAGTGTGGTAAAACAGGGCATTATAAGAAATATTGCAAGTCTAAGAAGGTTGAAAAAACAAAGGAATCTGATAGTACCCCTTCCACAGAGGCAAAAACCTCCACTGAAGAAGGAGGTGATGTTTACCTAGCATCTACAAGTACACACATAGACCATGATGTATGGCTGATTGACTCAGGTGCGTCATACCATATGACTCCTCACAGGGAGTGGTTCTCTGAATATGAAAAATATGATGGTGGTGATGTATTCCTAGGAGATGACTCGACAACAAAAATCTTGGGATGTGGAAGGGTTAAGTCACTGCTAAATGATGGAAGGATTAGAACTATCCTTGGGGTTCTACACATTCCAAAACTAGCTAGGAGCCTAATATCTATAAGCAAGTTGGGTGATGCAATAGTGAAAATTGTATTTGAAAACAACACTTGCAAGATTGTACGAGGAGCAATGGTGTTGATGAGGGGAGTTTGTTGTGGAAATCTATGCAAGTTGTTGGGAAGCACTAATACTAATGGGTGTAATAGTTTTGTTGTCCTTGAGCAGAAAAATGAAGGAGAAAATACCAATATTATCCCAGAAAAGAAGACCATGTTGTGGCATCAAAGACTGGGGCATATTGGAGAAAAGGGCCTTCAAACACTACATGGTAAAGGTATGGTTGAAGGTATGTCTAATTGCACTCTG
>JZKD02S2136094.1:28026-45228 GCA_000966675.3 Picea glauca
CATGCAGAGGGAAGAATTGTCATTTACCAACTTAAAGGAAATTCATCCATATGGTGGGAGCAGCTTGTGAAAGTACAACACTTCAGAGAGAATAATGTTACATGGAGGGAATTCAATAGACATTTTTAAAAGAAGTACTTAACTAAGAGGTATTATGACAAGAAAATGAAAGAGTTACTCGAACTCAAGCTGGGAAGTATGTCCATTGATGAGTATGAAAGAAGATTCTTGGAGTTGTTGAAATATGTTCCCTTCATCAAGGACAAGACATTTAAGATTCAAAGGTATCTGAGTGGGCTTCCATCTTACATCAGTGACAAGATCCAATATGATGACCCAAAAACTATGGAAGGAACTCTAAGGAGAGAAAAATTCTTATATGATCAGCAAAAAGAAAAGTCTACTTTCCAAAAAGTTTGGGAAGACAAGAATAAGTTTAAGAGGGAGCAGAGGAAAAAGGGAAACAAACCACCATTTTTCAAGAATATCCCTCAAGGACAACTAGGTTTTAGAGAGCCCAGGAAGGATGAAGTAGTTGGGCAAATGCCAAGATAGCCACCTATTGAATGTTGGGGTTGTAAAGGAAATCATAGGTACGGGGATTGCCCCCACAGAAGTGACAAAGTGAGAGTTTTCCACCATGTTCAACAGGCAGAAATAGTGGAGGACATGGGAAGAAGTGTACCCAGAACCTACGCATCCCTGGACAACAAGCAAGTAGAATATCAATCACATATGATTGAAGTGGAAGGTATGATCAACAACCAACCCATTACTATTTTAATTGATTTAGGAGCTAGTCATAGTTACATAGATCCTAGAATGGTGGAAAGTTTGCATTTACCAAGAAGAAAAAATGTAAAATATTCGTTAGTGCATCTGGCTACAGGAGCCAAGAGAAAGGTTGTGGAGTTGGTTAAGTCCTATCTAGTGTACATGAATGGAATGGGCACAAGGGTTGAATTTAACATTTTACCTTTAGGTTCCTATGATTGTCTAATTGGGATGGATTGGTTGGACCAACACCATGCCATATTAGATTGTCATAGCAAGGAATTCACTTGCTTGGATGAGGAAGGAAACCCAAGGAAAGTGCAAGGAATCCCAAGGGTAGTTACTGTCAGAGAAATCTCAGCAATGCAGTTGAAGAAGTGCTATAGGAAAGGATGTCAATTATTTGCATCCCACATGGAGGAAGAATCTAAGGATAAAGTATCAAATCTTGAGGACCATGCAGTACTAAAATATTTTGAAGATGTATTCAAGGAGGTACCAGGACTAACCCAAAAGAGAGATATTGACTTCTCTATAAACTTGATGCTTGGAGCAGCTCCAGTGTCGAAAACTCCTTACAAAATGAGTGCACCAGAGCTGAAAGAATTGCAATTGAAGCTTGAAGAACTTCTGAAGAAGGGGTATATATGCCCAAGTGTGTCACCTTGGGGTGTCCTAGTCATGTTCGTGAAGAAGAAAGATGGTACTTTGAGATTTTGCATCGATTTCAGACAGTTGAACAAAGTGACCATTCAGAACAAGTATCCTTTTGTCGAGGATCAATGATCTCTTTGATCAGTTGAAGGATGCCAAGATATTTTCAAAGATAGATCTCAGGTCAAGTTACCACTAGGTAAGGATAAAGGATGAATACATCAGCAAGACCGCCTTTATAACAAGGTATGGTCATTATGAATTCACAGTGGTGCCATTTGGGTTGTCAAATGCACCCGTTATTTTTATGTGCCTAATGAATGGTGTATTCATGGAATATATAGACAAGTTTGTCATAGTCTTTTTGGATGACATTCTGGTGTATTCCAAGTTGGAGGAAGAGCATGAACATCATCTGAAGATGGTGTTGCAGGTGTTAAGAGAGCACCAACTGTATGCCAAATTGAGCAAGTGCTCATTTTATCAAAAGAATATCCATTACTTGGGGCATATCATTTCAAAAGATGGGATAGTTGTGGATCCTAAGAAGATAGAAGCCATTAGAGAATGGTCAGAGCCGAAGAATGTAACAAAATTCAGATCCTTTATGGGTCTAGTTGGCTATTATAGAAGTTTCAATGCAGGTTTCTCAAGGATATCTCACCCATCACTTCCTTGCAAAGGAAGGAGAAGAAATTTCAATGGATAGAAGAATGTGAGAGAAGCTTCCAACGATTGAAGCAGTTGTTAACCAGTGCTCCATTCCCGAGGATTGCAGATCCGAATGAATATTTTGTAGTGTGTACATATGCATGCAAAGAAGGACTGGGAGGATTCCTCAGCCAGAATGGGTTTGTAATATGTTATGAATTTAGAAAATTGAAAGAGCATGAAAATAACTATGCCACTCATGATTTGAATTTGGCAGCGATAGTGCACACACTAAGGAAATGGAGGCACTACCTCATGGGAAAGAGATTTGAACTTAGGACAGACCATCATAGTCTGAAGTATTTGTTTGATCAGCCAACTTTGAATGCTAGCATATTAGATGGTTGGAATTCCTTTGTGAGTACGACTTTGATATCAAGCATATCAAAGGAAAAGAGAACAAATTGGTTGATGCACTCAGCAAGAGAGTACATGAACTATATGCTATGACCATTAGCATGTACCAATCAGATTTGAAAGAAAGAATTGTGGAGGCTGCAAAGTCAGACTTGCAGTACATGGAATTGGTAGCAAAGCTACAACACGGTAAGATGCTACAGAGAGTGGAACAATATAAATTGGAAGTTGATGGAACACTCCTATACAAAAATAGAGTTTATGTGCCTAATGTCCAGGAATTGAAAATTATGATTTTGAAATAAATGCATAATGTGCATTATGTTGGGCACCCTAGATATCAGAAAACAGTGGTAGCAGTCAAGAGCCATTACTTTTGGCTAGGAATGAAGAAGGAAATTGCAGAATACATCGCCAGATGTGTGGAATGTTAGAAAGTCAAAGTTGAGCATAGGCACCTAGCAGGGTTGCTACAGCATTTACCCATTCCTGAGTGGAAGTGGGAAGTGGTGACAATGGATTTTATCACAGGATTGCGTAGAACTGGCAAGTAGCATGATTCAATCATGGTGGTGGTGGATACGCTTATGAAAGTTGCCCATTTTATTCCATTAAAGACTACTCACAAGGCAGTTAATGTTGTCGATATCTTTATGAGGGAAATAGCACGATTGCACAATGTTCCCAAGACAATTGTGTCTGATAGGGACCCGAAATTTACCTCAAATTTTTGGAAGGGGTTATTCAAAGTGTTCGGAATGAATCTGAACTTCAACATAGCTTGTCATCCTAAGTTTGATGGGAAAATAGAGAGGGTGAACCAAGTGATAGAAGACATGCTAAGGATGTATGTGATGGACAAACCATCTAAATGGGAAGACTACCTACACTTGTTAGAATTTGCCTACAACAATGGGTATCAAACATCATTGATGATGAGCCCATTTGAAGCACTTTATGGAAGAAAGTGCAACACTCCAATAAGATGGGACAACCCAGCTGATAGAGCAATAGTTGGGCCAGATTGTCTCAGGGAAATGGAAGAGAAAATGCTGAAGATTAAGAGCATAATTTAAAAGCTACCCAAGACAGGCAGAAAATTTATGCTAATAAGACCAGAACCCACACCGAGTTTAAAGTGGGTGATCATGTTTTTTTGAAAGTGAAAGCCAACAAAAGTTCCGTGAAGTTGGGAAACTGTTCCAAGTTGGCAGCCAGATTTTGTGGTCCATTTGAAATCCTAGAAAGGATTAGACTAGTTGCATATATGCTTGTATTGCATGCATCCATGACTGTGCATAATGTGTTTCATATTTCATTACTTAATAAATATATACATTATGTTAATCATGTAATTGATTGGAATGTGATTCAGGTGGAGGAAGAAGGCATCTTGCAAGTGCATCTGGTGCATATATTGGACCGGAAAAAAAGGAAGCTCTGGAATCGAGCCATAGGGATTGTAAAAGTCTAGCGGACCTGGTATGGTCTTGAGGATGCGACATGGGAGCATGAGGATGTTATGTGGGAAGAATACCCGCATCTTTTTGAAGATTTTGAAAATCTTGTTGATGTTGTGTAAAGAAGTTGCACTGAGGGCAGTGCAAAAATAAGGGGAGGGGATTGTAATACCCCAAGGATGAGCCCCAGTTATATTGTTGAATTGTAATTATGTTTATAGGCTGGTGAGCCAAGTGTTTATAATCTGAAGACTTATATGTTTATTAGGCCGGAGAGCCTAGATGATTAAGGCCATGAGCCTAATTTTGTATATGTAATTATGCATATCATTAATAAAATATAAACATCGATGTGTGTAGACCGACCACGAAGAAAGAGTGATGGGGAACTAAGCTCCACTAGGTAGGGAAAGGGAGGAGGCTAAGTGTTTGGGCCTAGGGTCTAAGCTAGGGGGCTTACCTCTAAGGTGATAATATTTTATTATTATTTCCTAAAGGCTAGGGTGGACAATTGATCAGTGTTGTCCTAAGTTCCTGGAAAAGGAACGTATGCTAAATGGAGTGCATGTATCTCTAGGAAGACAGGTGTCGACCTGGGAACATGTAGTTAAAACCAAAGAGTCAAACCATGTTGGAGGCCCGATTCCCATTCTTCCATCCTCCGCTTGAACTCGTTGGCCTCCACCTTCGACCTCTGCAAATTTTCTTCACACGCATCCTAAAACCAGTAAACCGTGAGTCGATCTGTGTCTTCTGTAGAACCCAACACTTGGGTAATTGCCTAAGCCGTGTTATGTCTTAGCATCTAGTTGTTGCCATTTTAGGGTCCATAACCGATTCCTGTGGTTGTCATCACCCGTATGTTAGGTGAATGTTGTTGCAGTATTTATTAGGAGCTGAATTGAAGAAACAGGTTGTCAGGATTGTGAGCAACTCTCCCAGGTGAGAGAGTTTGTTGGGAAGCGATTTCTCCTGGAAGGGAGTCTCGTAGTAGCTACATTACTCTGAGACTTCTGGTCCAGCCTATTGTTGAAGCCCAAGGTAAGGGAGGTGTACTAGTCGATGGACTTGTATTAGTGAAGGTGTATCCTCTTGGGGTGGAGCAAGCATGTGGGGAATGAGGGTCTGTGAGTTGTGGGCGTAAGTGGCTCCTAGGATAAAAGATCCTTCCTGTTGTTTTGTGCAACTTCCTTATTGTCCTTGCCAAGCCTAGAATTCCCTTGCCCGGTGGATTTTAGTCCCAGCTCGGGGGCGACCCACTGCTAAGCGTGATGAGCAGTGTGGTCTAAGGCTGGGAGGTTCGTGGAAGGTCTGCATGCAGTTGGTGGTTTTAGTCCAGTTAAAAGATAAGTATCATTTACGTGCTTAATTATGTATGTTATGCATGTTTGTGTTTCTTGAAATGTATCATGTGTTCTGTTGCATGTGGACTTACTGTCGATTCCATTTGAATCTATATGGTAGCAGTAATTTTGTGTTAATTCTTTTCAAATCATTAAAAGGCATGTTATATATATGTGTATGCTCCGCAGTAGCGTTACCTGACCTGTGGATGGTCGGGGACGTTAAAATTTGGTATCAGAGCTAGTTGAGCTAAGTCAAGTATTCGTTTAGTGGCGTTACCTAGCCTGTGGGTTGTTGGGTACATTATACAACCGTGTTCAATCATATTAAAAAAATAGACGTATGTCTCAAGAAAAGTCTTAAACACACATATTTGAATCATAGATATCCAAGATCCCTCTTGTTGTCTTCATTCAGGCAGTAAAAATATTGTTTCGATATACAACATACTAAAAGTCTTGTCTCCCTCGCAGTGCCTTTTTTTATAAAACAAGAGGGATTATTTACATTCAGTAACTTCCATGATGTCATTTGACAGTCTTGACTCGTTGTTTCACATTCCCTATTTGATCTCTTCATAAGTAAGAAAAAATTAAAATGAAGGATCGGTAACAAAAATGAAATAATTATGAGAGCATTTGCAGCTCCATTTCATTCTGATGTTATTTCCATAATGTGTAATCTTCCATGATGGCTTGTAGCTTTCTTAGCTGCATTTTCTCCAGGTCTAGCTCGCTATCACATATCTTTGTTGTCACTTTTAGATTTAAGATTTGTTTTGTCCTTTTGATGAAGTCTTTGGCCAACATGATCAACCTCATTGGCTTCATCAAATAGTCATTTAAGACCTCTTTTCCAACCTGTGTAAGTTGTTCAATAACCTTTTGGCTGGAATCCTTCTTTTCCTCAACTTATGTTATCCTCGGCTCGTCAGGGATGTATCATTGGTGTTGAGCATAATTTCCATTATGAATTCCTCCAATAGCTCATCGGAGGCATTCCATAATCTTTTGTAGGCATTTTCCCTTGTCTTATGAATGCTTTTGATGTCTTGTAAGAGGGGTTTCCATGTATCAAACAAAACGTGGTCTTTTATCTTTTTCTTGGTAGATTAGAGTGGCAAGGTACTTGGTGGATCATGGTATACACTTTTCCAATCCACAATTCTATCAAATGCATCTTGAGAAATCTGATATTTGTCTCTCATCTCATCCATCTGATCTTCCAGCTTTATTTTATTTGATCATCTATGTTCCTTTGGATATCATTCAGTACACAGAAACATTTCTTTTGCACCAATTTTAGCTCTTCATTGACAACCTTGGCTTATGTCTTTATGGTTTCTAAGACGAGAGCACCTGTTTGATTTTGTTCTAGAGCCTTTTCTAATTTTTCTTTATCGTGTTCTAGTTCTTCAATGAATTCATTGGCTTCCATACTTTCTGTCTGTAAGCTTGTCAACTCTTGTGCATGATTGTTTTTCAGTTGCTCTATCTCTTTAGAATGTGCTAACTTGAGGGATTCAAATTCTCCCTTATGTAGACTTTCAACTATGTGGATTTTCTTCTTGAATTATGCACTCAATTTATTAGTCTGGTTATGCAATTATTTTTTCAATTGCTCTTTGTGATGTTTTTCTGTTGTACTAATTATTTCTTTGAATTATTTAATGATCTTTTCTTTATGTGTCCTCAATTATTCCTCCAAATCAATTATTTTGTCTTGTGAGATATCTAATGCAACAACCAACTCATACATATACATTTCATTTTCCCCTGCAAATACATTAAGGGTAGAGGCAGTGTGTATAACATTGTCCTTAGGGTATGGTTATGCTCTCCATTCAATGAACCTTTTGATTGATCCCTAGCTGGGATTTTCCTCTCCTCTTTTCCTTTTGCTTGATATTTTCTCTATTCATTTGGTATTGTTACTATAATATTCTCCCATAGCTACTATAGCCTGGCCCAATTCTAGCACCTGAGAGGAGAAAGAGAAATTCCTTGGTATTGCCATTAGGGGTGTACATTCTTCGAGAGATATGTTTAGTATACCCACACTTGGACTTGTTTTACTAAATTTGGTTTCATTTAGTTTCCTCTATTTTTATTTTTCATCTTGTTCATCAACCTTCCTCTTTGTCTCGGCCTTAAGAATATTTTTGTTGTTCTTTTTCCTCTTTCCTTTTCCTTTTCTCTACTTCTACTTCCAACCTCTGTTTCTCCTCTTCTTTTGTTAATTTCTTAATTGGCTTTGCATCTTGTAGTTCTTTTTCCTCTCTTTCAACCTTCCTCTTATTATCTTCAAGAATTTTCTTCAATTCCTCATCTATCTTCTTCTTGTCGTCCAATTTGGGTTTTCTATTGTCTTCATGTTTATTTTTCCCTCTACCTTTATCTAGGTCATTTTTCTTCTCCTTTTCTTTCTCTGCCTGCTTCCTTTGATATTCCTCTTTTGCTTCCAAGACTTTATGGTGTCTTTCCTCAAATTTTCTTTGTTCTTCTTTTCCTTTGCTTCTCATTTTTCTTTGTACTTCTCTAGAATCAATAGGAACTTCCTTGGATACCTTCCTTTTTTCTTCCTCTTCTATTAAAGACTTCTCTTTAGCCGACTCATCTGACAACCTGTGTAATACTTCTTCAAAGAATAAAATCCCTTTGAAGATATCCTCTACAAAGTTCACTTCATGAATTATAGGGTGAGTTAATCCAACAGATTTGACATGATTGATTGCTATATATTTTGGATCATTCCCTAAAGGTTCCCCTTCACATAGGAATATCTCTTACAGGGCTTCATCCTCCTTCCTAGCAGGAGGACCATTAGATAATGCATACCTCCCTATTTTTAAAGGGAATGTGGGACATAGTTTCTTACTGTTACCTGAGAGGAACGAGGTTATACCAGCTTCTATTGTTTGGTAAGAAATCTCTTGGGATAATAACCTATCAGAGACGTAATTGGGTAGGATATGTGGGGCCTCGGAGCTCCCATAGACCCTGATATATGTATAATACTTGCCCATAAACCAATCTGTAATATTCCTCAAGGTTGCCATGGCCTCCTGTGATATTCTATATGACAGATACCCAAACATTATGGTGCGTAGGTGAGAAAGGAAATAATCATAGATGTCATATGTGTATTTCTTATAATTGACATCCCATAATTATTAACAATAGACATGTACAGGTGGTTGACTAGGATCCCAATTTCATCTAAAAGCAATAAAATGCATAACAAAACATATGGCATCTATAAGGTATGCAGTCATGAAGGAGCTTGATTTTTTCATACCTGGGGCTTCTTTGATTTTTTGGAAGATATTAAATGCCAATATGTTTTCCCAGTTGAAGATTTCTCCTGTCTTTACCACTTTGTATGCCATCGACAACCATTCCATCTGAAAGTGAGTGCTTCTCTCTTCCCCATACAATCGACATATTATGGTATTCAACATTTTGTAGGGTTTTTTGAGTTCATGAGCATGGATCAATCGTTCTCCTTTGTTTATTTTCCTTTCTTCATCACACCACAATATTCCATTAACTCTTCAAAATCTTCTTCTTCAAAATTGGCTCATTCAAGGAAACCATTGATCCGAGAAGGTGATATAAGAGTATGTTGTCCTCTAGCCTTAGATATGTTGTTTGAAGGTTTGTTTTACTCATTATGGTGGTTGTATCTTTTTCAAGGTGTGTGGAGCACCATCTTGTTGCATCATTATAAGGGAACAACATTGGATGGACAATTATGAGGTGAATGCAATTTTCCCTGATATTCTGATAGACTTCCAAGTCTTCATCCTCGGGCGGGAAGTATCCAGTGTTCAAAATCTTGTAAATTTTATCATACCAAGGAAAATTCTCTACCCCATTTAATAATTTGGTCTTTGTAGCTAGAATGTCACTTAAATTCACAATAGGTGCAGGTACATTTTCCACGGGGCTTTTCCCTCTCCTGGTCTATGATCGCAACATGATGTTGTCTTGACTTTCTGTGATAAATGAATCCCACATAAGTTTGCTAGCTTAATACAACAATATAACTAATTTAAATTAATTCATTCACATACTTTCCGTCCTAGGATTCCAAAGAAATTTGATATTAGCTCGAAGTCATTGTATGCACAACATAATTTTTACAAACTTGCAGAATACAAATGAGGCGTTATTTAGGGTTAATTTTTTTTTTATGTATTCGTAAGTTACCCCCAAATCTTCTTTAATTAATGTTCAGTGAAAGACAATTTGTTTCTAGGTGGAAGACGGTGACATCATTAATTCTCTCAAAAGTATAGATCTTCTCAGATTCGTGTATCAGGTGCATAGTCAATCGAGAGATCAAGTCTGAAAAAATTCCCTGATAGTACTATTGGAGAGAGTCATCAAGATGGTCCATCGGAGTGTTCTAGGTACCCTATTTCCCTCATGATGTTTGATGGAGATTCCTAAGGAATATTTGTTCCTGTATTGGGAATCATGCTAGGGAAATAGTTATACATTTGTGTGTGTTATTCGTGGGTTGGTGCTTGCATGAAATTTTTTATTTAGTTTAACACTCTAATTCTTCGGATTAGTCTTATCGGAGTGTACCATCATTGAGGGAATAAAAAAAAAAGGAAATCTAACTCTGATAGAAGGGTTCCCGATAGTGCTATCGGAGGGGGTCATTAAAAAGGAGCCATTGAAGAGAGGAATGTACCATGGTTAGTCATTGTTCTAATGGGGTAGGTATCGAGAGAATATTTGTGCCTCTAAGATAGTGCATGTATGAAACAACCTTACTCGCAAAGAGGATAATACATTTGGATAAAACTAGATTAATCAACAATTTTTTGTTTTCCACGTAAGGTTAGTGGTCATGTGAGGGACCCACTTCACACGTCGAAATTTTAACACGTAGACCGGATCTTTGGGACAATAACAACTTGAMACRAAGACATGGGATAAGYKCTTTATGGCATAGTGAAGTTACACRCATCRGGATRARTCCATYGGAGAGGTTCCATCAKATTCAATATTGTGCATAWTGTGTAAAACCTTTCGAYGAAGAAGACTYCGAYATAATGCCCCCCSAATAGTGYTATCATAAAGGGTTCATTGGAGAGTAATTTGAATYTGAATGTTACTTTKCTTCGRGGRGTAAYGTTACGATGRAGAKTTTTYCGATAGCCCTTGGGCACAGTCACATGAGTTAAGACTTKCTTTTAGGACCTAGCARGACTTGCAGCTCACTTATTGAGAAAGARGGCTAACAAARRTAGGGYRAAAATTCACCAAATCTCTTGTTGTTATAGGTGTCTTTRGGCTAGGCTTGGGGYTGTACAAATAGAATGGTAGTTTCTTGTATCAGTAGAAAATCAAGTTAGTAGTGATTAAATCCCTTGMTAAAAAWTTKATATGGGGTAACCACCAAAATTCTCTRAGGTAGAGAATTTTAGTGGGTGGTTATGGGGGCACAAMATGGAGCTATGCCAAAGAAAGGACCTCGTCACTCATAAACCTMTTCTCTCAAGATCTAAGKAGAAGTGGGAAYCACCCCCCCCCTTGGAMTGGACACCTTAAGTTAAATTTTGATGGGGCATYAAAAGGAAACCCAAGATCCTCAGGTGCARGGGGAGKCTTCCACAATTCTTCATGAGAGATCCAATCAATSTTTGCCAGTAGACTTGGGAATAAKTATAATAATGGAGCGGAGATTGYAGGGATAAGAAGGGGATTKCATATAGTGAAGGAGCATAGATATTAGGCTCTAGTGGTAGAAGGTGATTCACAATTKCTCATCTCAACTCTAAGGAAAATAGGAAATGRGTTGAATCAAGACAAAATTTCTACAAAYARGAGACTCTCCTTTAGGTTTTCTAAAGTGGCACAGCTGCTCAAACACATCCAAGTGGTCATTCCATCCCATGTCAAGAGAWAGGTGAATGCATTGGCAGATTATCTRGCCAATGCAAGAGTGGCTCATGCCAARTGATATACATGGTGGAATTGGTTTGAGCCTATTCCTTCCCCTCTTAAACAAGAAGTCTCTTGCCTAAATGAATGAGACAACCAATGCCCGAATGGGGTGACAYYGGTTGGGGMTRKGGCCACCCAYGTGGAGCACCYRAAAACCAACCCACCATGTGTTCTAGTTCAGTTKGGAGGTGGGATTATGAMAAACCCTCAACAATGTGAGGTGAMGACATGTTCGCATAGTGGGGRGTATGYCCTCTCGGTTTYCAATCTGTGAAATTATTATGGAGTTCAATCCTGGTCYGAAGAGGTACAGAGATGGGATGCRACGAGCTATATTTCTAGGTGGGTTGTAAATGGAGAGGGTAMAAAGAGAGATAATKTGAATTATGTTCGGAGCARGGGGAGTCTAAGAATTCAAATGAYGAYGAGCAAGTTGAAAACCATAAGTKTCTAGTCTCTGATGTTTYGAKTTGGAGAYTRGAAWTTTTGAATTTGGGTCCACAYAGGAKRTAGGCCATAGCATAATTACTCGGGTTAGGAGGCAGGGKATAGCCTGTCTTTKTYAACATTRCTTATGGATGAGTCTACAAGTCRAGGAACTCATCCAGGGTAGTCGGTGGTGAGGTYGRGKTCRAATCCTGGTARTTGGTGGTGTTTGGTGGTGGTTTCTAGAATGGCCAGGGGTAACAGTAAGGGGGGTAAGATGAGGAAGTTTTTGACRAGGATAAATGGCTAGGCTTCATCATCTCAAGGAWTGTTATCCTCCACTGGAGTGACATGAGATGCCTGGATAGYAGGGCATAGATTCCAGGAACAATGCAAAGAGGMAASYRAGAAGGAGGTGGAGGAATTTGAAGCAACRGTTTGAGCTAAATGACTMAAAACTCATGTCACTCAAATTATGGAAGAGGTGYAGGACTAGGTGAYAGATCTRGTGTATTCTAGGATGCCTAATAMAAAATATTTCAAGATTGTCGAGACCTATTGGATTGTGAAGGCCATGGTYGGCCAAGCGTTGGAAACAACCATGAAGGAGMAGAGGGATATCTTACATGCCATYWWCATCTTYGAAGGGAAKTTTGAATTGTTGTKYCARTCRAAATTTGACGCCTAATTAAAGGTTGCTCTAGAAGGGGATCACGAGGCTAAAYGRAAAYAAGAGGAGAGCACTTCAAKCTTTGCAGGCACCAGAGACAAYCCAATTGTCTTTGRCACTGACTCCCCATTTCTAGCAMCRRTCTAGGRAGATGTTAAGGTCAAGAAACCAYAGGCTCYAACYGACGGATGTCTAGTTTGACTATGTTTTTCTTGTCTCTCTTATTTTCTATGTATATGGACAATATTAGACRCTCAKGGTATTTYATTGTTAAAKCCAATGACATGTTGGTACYTTATTTTTCTATCRTTAATGRTATCATTGTGACTCATAAYAMTTGTTTATTCTTGTTTGAAAACTCATCTAAATATCAYCGAACRGKRGATTTGGTTYCCACTATGACAGATCCCCCYAGGTTTTGATGTAACTCTTTTACTATATATAATAGAAGAATCCATATATCTTTTAKMTTAATATATATATAATTGAAAATAAATATCTTTCACCCATAAAYGATATATAAAATAACAAAATATGTGACTAAGCATAAAAATCYATTTCATACACTKAAATACTATAAAATATATCCAATCAATGATTTTTAGTTTGTTTAGTTGTATTTTACTACCAAGTTAGAGAATCCATTCAAATTTGAAGTGTGGTAAGGTATGTCCACTTCGTAAAGTAAGCAATGAAATTACTACACAGAGGGAACCCTTGTCCCACAAACAAAGAGGTCTCATACGTCAATTTGGAGTATGTCTAGGTTGTGGCCTTAAAATTATTATTATTATTATTAAGTGAACCAACAACATGCAATTGCCATAATTTTATGTCATAGATACCCATTCATATCCTAATTTGGGATTTTGTTCCACGTTAATACTCCACTTCTTCTTCTTGGAACCAACAATTGCCTTCTCACAAATAACCAAAATTATGTCATTAAAACCACATAAATGAACAAAATATTACATGGCTTCCAAATGCCATAGTGATGCTCCATCATATCAATGACGATAATATTTATCATGGTTTCTTGATGGGAAGAGAAAGCCTATACTTTCTTCATATGACTAAGTTTATTAAGGATGTCATGCACCTGCACAAGATCAAAAAGACAATCATACTGTCACTACAAATTACATCTTCAAAGTAACATAAAAAGAACCAAGTGATCACTTCAATTGTGCTTCAAGGAAGAAGAATTACAGAAAAATAAGAAATTTTTACATGTCTGATTAATGATAATTGCTATTATTTAAAATAAATCAAAATAATAATAAATTATTAATAACACTTATTGAAAAGATAAAAGTTCCTTCACCTACCGACATAATGGAAAAATATAAGAATTATATTTTATTTTATCTCATGCTCCATCATATACACCTCTTGCTAAGTTGTTGCAATATTCTATGACTTACATCAATTTGACCATTCTTCTATACTTGAATATCAAGAAGTGATACAATTTATCTACGCAAAGATCCAAATTTTCTTTGATTTTCAAAAGCTAAATGGTACTCTACTATAAAATGATATCCAAGATACCTAGGGAAAACGATGCTAGCTCATAAAGATTCTAACAATTAGTTCGTGCGTGTCTCATCAAGGATTTGAACCTACGCAGGGAGCGTGAAACACCTACCTGCATGAATCAAGCAATTGTCTATTGACATGCTAGAGCCATAATATGAAAATAAAGACACTTTAGTTGGCATCAACTTTTATGGGATATATTTTTCTCGAGCCATGTAATTTTTTTCTTTATATCTCTCTTAAAGTTACTTTATATAAACTTTAGCACTTAGAATTTGGTAGCATATTTTTGTGTTAATCAAGGATGATGTTAAAGGCTCCTACAAGTTGGAAAACAAATGTTAGTTTCATCCTCTTAACAATTTACCCTTGGTCTTAATAGAGAATTTTAGAGTATCCGACTATGCTTTTGATGCCCCATTTGATTAATTGTTGCAGCATAGGCAGATATTCATTAATTTTCCTTCATTAAACATGTATTAATATCTAAACATATTATGTGGGCAATTCCACCCTTTCATAATTACCTATCATCAACCTTTGCATTTTGTGTTCCTTATATCTAGCCCAAACTTGTGTAGTATGTTATGTATATTTTTGACCCTTTATCTACGTAATTATGCCCATATTCTATTAATTTTGATTTGGTCCACTAATCATCCTCCTTGAATTTCAGCGTATTCTTTGCATACACTATTATGGATTACCTTTTTATATTGTTGATCACTTTGCATTATCATTAACGAGTTTTGTATTTATACCTAACTAGAATAATATTTTCTTACTCATTGTAAAATATCATGAAAGATATGCGTGTTAAGCTAGTTGTTTGAGTGTGATGGTCTTCTCAACTCATGCTTCACAACACATTCTTATTTATTTGTATTCTATTGATTTATTTGTACTCTATTGTTTAATATTTCTATCTATTACTCTATTGGGCATATACAACTCTTTAATCTCCCACCACTTTGGCTATTGGAATAATGTTGGATGATTTCCTTACTAACAACACATGGATGTATACGACCATCACTACAAAGGAATCATATACAACTTTAACCATTATCACTCTAGTTGTGAAACTATAGAACATGAGTGACTTCTTTGGCTTTAAGGTATGGGATCACTGTGTTAGTGGTCCCAACAACCATTTTTCATATAAAATCATATTTGTTTCACTTCATTCCATCAATCAAAGACATCAATATCATAACATCATTTGGCTATTTTGACTTTTGATAACTCTTGCATTTGTGTTTTTCTCCCTTTCTCCTACAAGCTCTCAAGGATTCCTCTAACACTTTAATTTGCAAGTAGCTTATCGCATTGGTGGTTTGGTGGTCTATTCCCAAATTTCTTTTAGGGTTGTAAGCATCATCAAGTGGCCATTGCATTTAAAAGTTTATTATAGGGTCCCAACTCTCACACTTGGATTTGCTTGGAGCCTTTACTTTGCATTTACCTTAGGCCACCATTCTTCCTCCACTCCTTGTTAGAGTTTTTTTTTTTTTTTTCCTCACATTCAATTCGTCTCCAACCTTCTATTGGCTCCAATTTGCTCGAAGCTTCATGATATTGATTAAAACCTTCTCTCAAATATCCTTACTAAAGGATTCTCTCATTTGCAAGGTAGGACATTTACCCTTCTCATCGATGGCATCAAGTTATCCTTCTCATTTTGCTTTGCATGCCTATGTCTTTGGTTGCTTATTTAATTAGAGTTCATTTTAGTTTGTGTACATACTTTATTGCAAAGAAAAGGGGAAATTGTCATCTTCTCTTGTAGGTAGGGTAGAAAAATTCATGTATGCCTAGAGACCAACAATCTCCCTTATATTTCCTAATCTATGGCTTCTTGTTTGCTATTTCTCCATGATTTGTGTTTAGTTTCATCGATATGCATAGAAGAGCACTAATGTTCTACCTATGAATAAAATCAATGAACCCTTAAGAAAGCGAGAAGCCTTTTTTCTTTTATACCCTTAGCCAACACAAAAGACAAAGACAAAATAAACTTGTTTGTTTTCATGCTCGCATTTCTATTCTTTATAGATATTTTTAAGTCAACACATGTGAGCAATGCCTTGCCCTTTCCAATGGGGGAATTTGTTGCAATAAAGTGAGTACATCTAACAACTAATGGAAGATCCTCCAAATAAGATGTCATGACTTAATGGATTCTATTATATCATTTTTTTCCAAGACTTATACCTAGCTCCAACCACATGAAAATGGGCATTTGCATGAACAACATAGCCCGCAAGGGGCAAATATGACTCTATGAGGATTTGAGCTTCAATGAGGGGAATAACAACACCCCCGATTCACCAACCAACCAAGCCCTTGTTCGTTTCTTGTTTATATGGGTTAGGTATTCAAAAATAAAATATTTACTTTTAATGTTTTCTTGTTTGTTGAGTCTAAATAAAGTAGATTAGGCACCAATATTTCTTATTTCATGCATTTATTTTTTTGCTCCCTTTATTCTAGTCCTCATTGTATAATTTCTCTAAGTCACCTTGATTCACATTAAAGTCATATCAAACCCTTATGAACCACCATTAATCCACTTACACTCGATAATATTAATCCAATTAGACTTGGCTCAATTAGGCCACATATTCACCTCTCACCTTCCCATATCTTAGTTTTTACAAAACCTAAGTGCTTGGACTTAGCTCCATTAGACTACCTATTCTCCTATCACCTACCCTTTTCCTAGTTTTAGGAAAACTAAGCAACGACTCTTCTTTTTTACCCTAGAACCCTATCCTTCACCATAACCTTATTAAGTGTAGAAAGACCATTATCCATAGGGTTTCCATCCATTGGGCCATTGAGTCAAAACCCCTAAGTTGTCAAGCCACCCTCAGTGTTTAGGGGGATAAAGTAGTATTGCTTTAGGCAGAGTAGGTTAGAACCCTCTCTTAGCCTCTCTCGTATACATACACTATTATTAATAAGAAAAATATGCTAGATTAATGTCAAACTAATATTATAGCAAGTGGTGCATTGTTTAGGGAAGGAAGATGGTATGAGGATTGTATAGGTTGGAATGGTTTTAAGTTGGTTGGGGAGAGGATGTCGTGGATTATTACCCAAAATTTTCAGATATGGATTGGATTCTCTTTGTTAATGGGAGGATCAACACACAATCTTCTCCTATGTATGTATCAATTATCTAATCTCCACTTTAAAAAGATCACAAAAGACCTTCCAACCTCAACCCAAAAGACAAAGCAATAAGATTATGACATAGATATGCCTTTCCCAAATTATTTAGTAAAGCCGAATAAAT
>JZKD02S2136105.1:17454-29553 GCA_000966675.3 Picea glauca
TCTACTTGGAAAGGATGTCGCTTCCACCTTCCCTCAATCTAAAGAGGAAGCCATCAGTAAGGCCCAACAATATGACCTTATTTATGCGCAGTCAGGGTACTTATACACGGTACTTACTGACCTTCCGAAACCTGTGCCATTTGGCCAAGACAAACCTCGGATGTCTCATTCGGCAGACGGACTAATAGGTGCCACCACACACCATGGTCCACAACCCCAACCGCCACTGATGTATGGAACACCTCAATACCCGCCAACCTATGGGGGCACTCCTTATTACCCCCCACCCCCTTATCAACAGCCATATCCTGTTGCTATACCTCCACCCATTAGTGGACCTCCACCAACACCTCCCATACATCCACCCATTCCCACAAACAGTGGTACTCCCTCAACATTATCTTATAGTACTAGTGAAAGCATGCATCCTTCCTATGTACCTTATGGATCGGTACCACCACAAAATCCATAATTCCAGTTTCCTGGTCCCCCACAACCCATGGCTCCCCCACATCCTCATGCGGGGGTCAATTTTGTTCAACCCTCTACTGCTCAACAATACCAAAATTTTGAACAGTTGAACACAGCCAACCCAACTCATCCTTCGAACAATGCCAAGAAGAAAGGACGGAACAAGAATAACAATAACCTGGGTCAAGGCGGGAATCAACCCCCACAGCACCAACCCACTGGGGGCAACCAGAACCAAGGGAACCAAAACCCCCAAGGGGGCAACAACAACAAACGCCAAAGGAGAAATAATGTTAAAACCATCCACCCTTGTGCTCTTTGTGGTGAGTTCGGTCATTACACTCACCATTGCCCCCAGATCGTTGATTTCAAACAGTTGAAAGACTCGGGGAGTCTTCCCCATACCCCTGCACAAACTGCCCCTCAGCAGGAACCAAAACAGTATGTACAACAACCCCCTCCCGCCGTACTGCAAAATCCTATCCCACATCAAGGTGTGATAAACACCCAACAGGACACACATCATCCCCCACCTCAGGTGGGACACTACCACAACCCCCACAATCCCACAGAACGTACAATTCTCCTCACTGGTGAGGAAGAAATCCTTCTGCAAACACGGAACCGTCAGTATCCAGATGAGTCTACTCCTATCTCTCTAGAGACAAACCCTATACCAACGGGACCCCCGTTGGTGATCCCTCACCCTTCCGTCGAACCACCATTACGTATCCCTCGCATCCCCTTGCGCAGGAATGTCCACAACCCACAGGCTAGGGCCACCCACAACTATAGCTTGGTAGACGACTTAGCACAATCCCCGGCTGCCATATCAGTTTTGGAAGTCCTCCAGACTTGTCCTACACAGCGGAAATCACTGCTTTCTGCCTTGGGGGCAGTCGACCCTACAGATACTCGACTCATCACCTTTGACCTTGATAGCTGTGAACCTCGTCTTCCCGCCTTGGTCGCTATTCAAATACCAGTAAAAATACGGAACATCACCGTTCATCGGTGTATCATCGATGAAGGGGCATCTACATGCATCATGTCCAAAACAGTATGGAAAAAACTTGGTTCCTCAGAACTCATACCCTCCGCCATCACATTACGAGCTTACGACGGACGACCATCATCTCCTGAAGGGCTCTTCCAAAATGTCCCCATGGAACTCGGGGGAAAAACTATTCTCATTGACATCGAAGTTATCGACGCTCCGCTCGATTACAATATCTTGTTTGGACGTAACTACATGTATGCTATGAAGGCAGTGGCCTCATCCGTCTTTCGGACAATCATGTTCCCCCATAACGGGAAGATTGTGACAATCGAACAAGTCTCACATTATGAGCCTAACCCATCTGCCAACCTCGATAACATTCTTCCCCTCATCCACACCAACAAATATGCATATCCACTCGTCGAGATGGGTCCTGGGATTTTTAAAGATCCATCCTTGTTAGGGACGTACCATGGAGCACCACCACTCCTTCCCCCTAATCAAGTATGCGTCATCTCATCTAACGAAACTCACGCGGAGGATGCTCTTCCTCCGCAGTAGGTTTCAGTCATTCCTGACGTCTCAATAGTCGCAGAACCACTCCAGCCGGAGCCTCCTGCGTACTCATCAGACCCAACAGTCCACGCATCCACATCCCCTCAGGGGCATAGTCCCATTTTGGAGACAGTTCCCCAACCCCTCACTCAAATTCCCTTCTTTTACCCTCCACCCAGTATCGAAGCTTTTCAGGTAGCCGCAACACTCACACTACCTAATATGGTGTTAGAAATCCCAGTGTGGTATTTACATCCACCTGAGATGGTCCCTCACCCATCCCTTCAACCACAGGAATGCCTCCCCATGACAATTCCCATCCTTACCCCCACAACCCCCATACTCCCTAAACCCCCTACTACAGCTGTGGGTAAGAGGAAGAAGAAGGAGCCGACCGCTCCCCTTCCTCCACGCATCCCACCACCATGCGCACTCTGTGAGAAAGAGGGACACCAAACCAACAATTGCCCATCACTACCGGAATTACAGAATTTGATTCCCCTCAATCAAACCCCCACAACACCCGTCACTACTACTAGTCCTCCCACTACCACCCAACCTTCCAGTAGTAGAGGGTTGAGGACCAAATTTGCTTGCGCTATCTGTTCGGAATACGACCATTACACTCATCATTGCCCAGCACTACCACGCTTTCGGCAAACATTAGCTATTCTATGCCAAAACTTCCAAAACAACCCACGCCCTGCTACGTCCTCTTCAAACATCACTGACATTCGCTATGTCACCACTACAGTCAATGAATGTATGAGATGCCCTTTCTCTCTCCACGATTCATTAACTCACTTTACATACTAGTGTCCTATGATCCTTGCATATAGGCGACGTCAATTGGCCCTGCTTCACCAACCTGCAGAGGCGATACTTGACGTTACTTCGTCACTTGAGGATCTTCATATCACGTCTCTTGAGCCCGAGGCACTCCCAACACCTCCATGGTTCTTACACAACATCTCTGAGGATTTACCTCGCAATCCCCCAAACTCTCCTGCTCACTCCCCTACAGAGACTTTCCACCCAAACACCACGGGTACTCCTCAATACTTCAATATATGGTTCATGTCGAGTGAACCCTCACCATCAGCTCGTACCACTCCCCTTGCTTCTCCAGCAGGGGGCAATCACACTAGCGCTGAGATCACTCCTCACAACCCCTTTTATTCCTGGCATTTCCAATGCGACGAGGAATCCTGGAAGAGCTACAACACCCAGACTCTCCCTGGGACACACTACATCATCGTGCACTCTTCCTTCCACAGGAATCCCTCATGCCTCCTAACCACAACCCCATTTATGCGGTCAAAACCAAAGATTTTATCCCATCTTGGCCTATCGATTGGTTCAAAAATCCCATTCCTACCCCTGACGCTTTTGAATAAGGTAATATGGCCAACATTTCCCCCACCATCAAAATCGAAATTTCCATTAAAAATGGCATCGTTGAAGAAATCATCATTGGAGTTGCTTGCACTCCTCAGGAAATCGCCGCATATAAATCCCTCTTCCAGGAATATAGGGATATTTTTGCCTGGTCATACACGGAGATGCCTGGCCTCGACCCATCTATTGTCGAACATCGCATCAACACGTGGCCTGACATCACACCAGTTCGTCAGAAACAACGACCGCTACACCCATCCAAGGTCGCGGCTATCAAAGCCGAAATTGACAAATTACGTACAGCCGGGTTTATTTACCCCATCGCTTACACTTCATGGGTTTCCAACCTTTTACCCGTCGACAAAAAATAGGGCACTATCCGCGTTTGCATAGACTTTCACGATCTCAATAATGCATGTCCAAAAGACAACTTTCCCACGCCATTCATCGATCAAATTTTCGATGAATGCATTGGCCACGAGGCTCTCTCCTTTATGGATGGATTCTCGGGCTATAACCAAATCCAAATCCACCCAGCCGATCAGTATAAAATCGCATTCATTACCCCATGGGGTACCTTTGCATATCGCGTCATGCCCTTCAGCTTAAAAAATGTTGGCGCAACCTTCCAGCGGGCCATGACATACATCTTCCACGATCTGGCTAAAATCATCCTCGCCTACTTGGACGACCTCACAGTACGCTCCAAGAAACGCACCCAACATCTCAATGATTTATGACTCATATTTCAATGGTGTCGCCAGTACAACATCCGCTTGAACCCTCTCAAGTGCCTGTTTTGCGTCACCGCCGGGCGACTCCTCGGTTTTATCATTTCCCAAAGTGGTATTATCGTGGACCCCCTCAAAGTCAAAGCTATCACCGAAATTCCACCTCCTGGAATTTACGGCAACTTCAGAGTCTTCAGGGCAAAGCTTACTTCCTTCGACGCTTTGTCCCAGATTACACCATACGTGCACATGGTTTCCTTCACTTACTACGTCACGACATCCCTTTTGCACTGGGATGACTATGCCCAACAGTCATTTGACGATCTTAAAGAAGCGCTTTCAAATACACCTTTGATTAGTGCACCTGACTACAATCGCGACTACATCCTCTACGTATCAGCATCGCTGTATCAGTAGTCGGCGTCCTCGTCCAGCTCGGAGATGACAATCGTGAACATGTCATTTACTACATTAGTAAGAACCTCTCGGGACCACCCTTGAAGTAAAAACACGAAGAGAAACTTGATCTTGTAGTTGTCCTCGCAGTCCAGAAACTGCGCCATTACATTCTGCTTCGCACCATGAAGGTCGTCGCATATTCCAACCCTATGCAATATTTTCTCAGCCGTCGACAAGTTAATGACAAATTTTCTCACTGGATCGTTATTCTCTAGGAATACGACCTCGAGTTCTCAACACCTAAGAGTAAGAAGGCCCTCGTTCTTGCCGAATTTGTCACGACCCTTCCCTCTGACATCACCAGTGCCCCCGTCAACACCGACTTTCCTGACGAACACCTCTTTTACATCGCTTCAGATGATCCTTGGTATGGCGACCTTCTCGTCTACCTACGAACTCAAAAGTTCGGTAACCATCTATCACGAGATGATCGTCGACGTATTCGCCATCAAGCCCCCCACTATCTCCTCATCAAAGACTTCCTATATCGGTGGGGCATCGACACCATTCTCCGTCGTTGCCTGACTATTGACAAGGCCGACAGAGTCTTAAATGATTGCCACAGCGGCGCTTGTGGGGGCCATCTTTCAGGTATATCCATGGCTCAAAATATTATCCGAGCCGGTTAATTTTGGCCTACCTTGTTCCACGATTGCATCCACGCCGTGAAACGATGTGAGCAATGTCATCTCTACGCCAACAAAGCCCGAGCTCCCCCCGCTCTTCTTCACCCTGTCATTACTGCGGGCCCTTTTTTCAAATGGGGCATCGAATTTATGACTTGTAATCCCCCCTCCAGCAATGGTCACAAATACATTGTTGTCGCCGTTGATTACTTCACCAAATGGGCCGAAGCTATGCCCACTTTCAACAACACCACTGACACTGCAGCACATTTTTTCTTTAACCACGTCATCTCCCATTTTGGTGTACCACTTCAACTTGTTTCCGACCATGGAAAACACTTCGAGAATGAGATCTTCGTCAAACTCTCATCTCGGTTAGGCTTCTCTCACGATTTTGCCTCACCATATTACCCTCAGTCAAATGGACAGGTCGAGGCAGTGAACAAAGTCCTCAAGACCATGTTACAGTGCAAGGTTAATAAACATAAAACGAATTGGAATCATATGTTATTTTCTATGCTATGGGCTTATCAAACGATAGTAAAGACCGCTACAGGTTTCACACCATTTCATTTAGTCCATGGGGTCGAGGCAACTCTTCCCATCGAGTGCGAAATTCCCACCCTCCGCACCGCAATTGAGCTATTACCTAACACTGCTCCAATGGAGCAGCGCTTGCTGAGCTTGGAGTCGCTGGATGAAGATCGTTGATATTCATTACAGAACAATGAGGCAGCTAAAAAACGATCCAAAGCTACCTATGATCGCCATGTCAACCTTCGATCATTCCGCGAAGGTGACCTCGTCCTGGCCTATGATATCCCTCATGATACCTTTGGCCTTCGCAAATTTGAATCACTTTGGCATGGCCCTTACATCATCCAACATTGCCTCACCAAAGGCGCATACATTTTGTCCTCCCCCAAAGGCCTCTCGCTCAAGGAACCCGTCAATGGGTTATACCTCAAGAAATTTTATGCTTAAAAAGTAGTTTTTTCTACTTTAGGTTATTGTTTCTTGTTTAGTGTTTTTTTTTTTTTTTAATCTTTTTTCTCCTACCCTCTCATATAAAAATATCCTTTGTTCCATTGACATATGCTTCCTCCACCAGCCTACCACATTGTTTATGCCGACGACGCCAGCCGTTGGATGCAAAATCTCGCTTCGGCGGCATGGGCTCTCTACACTCCCTCACATGAAATGCTACACTCAAGCGGCATATGTTTGGGGATGGCAACCAACAACCAAGCCGAGTACACTGCGGTCATTGGCCTCCTGGCCGACGCCCAATGTCATCATATTCGCCACCTTAGCTTCTTCCTCGACTCTCAGCTAGTCGTTCTCCAGCTCAATAATGTTTACCATGTACGTGATCCATTCCTCTTTCGCAAATACCTGTAGGTTAGACTGTTATCTCGACATTTTGATTCCATTACATTTACACATATTCCAAGACAATTGAATCAAACAACAGATGAAATAGCTAACATGGTGTTAGACTGGCATATATCACATCAAGCTACACATACATAAAAACATCTCATAAATCCTGTCACATCATATAGATAACATAGACATCATCATCAACAAAAACACATATATAAACGACATCAGGATCTCAAAAAAAAAATATATGTATACTCATATATATAAAGGCCTATCAGGCCATTCAAATGTTTATATACAAAACATACATGTGCCCGCAGGCTATCACAGTCCCTCGGTACAAAAATCGGCTCACCAGCCTAAAAAATACAATCAAAACCAGTATACATCATACATAAATCAGGGTGCCTCTCTTGCACCCCCACCGGCTCCTCCCTCAGGATGAGGTGGTGGCCCACCCCCACCTACTCTAGGCGGTGGTGGAGGACCACCCATAGGACCCTCCTGCCCCAGCGACAGGTGTCCACTAGTCATGGCGGCAAGCACAGCTGCTCGTCGCACTATAGACTGCCATGGTGGCGGTACTCCTATACACTGCTCCAGGAATCCCTCATCCTAGATGCGTATCCACATGCCCTCAGGAACGTCCTGTAACACCATCTCCAGATGACGGCGTATATCATCAAAATCTACTCCGGCTGCCGCTGGAGGAGCATGTGACGGCCCTGAACCAGGATCGTCGAACCGACGCCTCCTCGCTACCCTCTTGGGCTCTGCTGGTCGCCCTGCAACCTCATCCCGCCGACATCTCTCTCCACACGGCAGTCTCTCCAGCTCTCGCTGAACCGACGCTCTTTGCATCTCAACCTTGCGCTCACGAGGTGCCACATCTGCACATGCACAAAACAACAAACAAACGATCGTATCAACGTCTATATCACATGTGAACTGATATCTCAAATGATAAATATAAATCGAAAACATACACAATGCTCAACATACCTCGATGGTCAAAAACCTCCCCAGGAGGCAGTACCATGTCCGGGTCCCCCCCGGAAGTCCACCCCAGCATAGGGGTACCGAAGTATCACTTGCAGCATCTGCCGCCATATCTGTGCCACCTACGCCGAAAAATAATGACCACCTTCGCCACCACCGTGGCGAACCAAAACTGCAGACCACCGCCTCAATCGCGGCTCTCGTGCCCTAGGTGCCTCTAGTAGAACCCTCGAGTGCAGCATCGACACCCTCTCCAAAAACCAGGCTACCAGGATAGAACCAAACGCGAACTCTCCTGTACCTATGGATCGACAACGGTCCAACTGTGCGATCATCCGTGCATGCAGCTTCGGTCCCCACGCGAACTGCTCGCTGCCCAAAACTCTCTCCAACACCAGCAGCTGGCCACCACTAATCCGTTGGGTCGCTAGTGACCCATACACACGAACAATCATCGCCGCTATATAGCGATGTGATAGGGCATCAATAGCACTGACGCTCACTACAATCCCAGACATGAAGTTCTTGCCAGAGCAATATCGCTCGACGATCATCACCAGGGCTGTCTCCCTCAGAAGCATAGGCTCTGCTGGTAGGGGTGTGCCTTGAAAGGGGAGCCCAGTCAGAAAATACACATCCTCCACCGCAGTGAAGGGGATCTACTCTCCTTGCATGAGGAAGCAGTGCAGCTCCGGAATCCACATCTGGAGTAGGAACTACAGTAAGTACTCATGTGCCCGTATCAACGGGCACTCAAAAAACTTTAGCAACCCATAGGTTGCTAAAGTCGCTCGCACCACAGGCCCCGCATTGGCCACGGCATCTCGCAACTGAGACCAGTCTCTCTCTCGCCACCGCACAGCCATAGTCAGTCACTGCTGGCCACCTGCACACAACACAGAGTCCTATATCAGCTTATGCAACCATCAAATGCATCAAAAAGACTCATTTTTTCACCCTTCACCCTTTCCTCCTAGGCATGGTTTTATCACCCACAAGCGCGCACACATGCGTGTCTGCTCACTACACAGACGCGCATGTATGTGCGCCTGTCCACTGCATAGGGGCGCACTGATGCGCACCTGTTTTCCTCACAGGTGCGCTCGTGAGCGCTCCTGTCCACCGTACAGGCACGCTCTAGTGCGCGCCTGTCAAACCCATAGGCGCGCACTAATGCGCGCCTGTTCACAACACAGGCGCACCCCTAAGGCGCGCCTTAAATTACCCTACCTGCGCACCCATGCGCTCATATTTAGTGAACAGGGGCGCACGTATGCGCACCTTCCACTGAATCGCCTGCGCATGGGGGACCACATCCTATGAAAAAACCCCTCAAACTCCCTGTACGGCCCCCCGTACCTACCCTGCCCAAAAATTGAAAACCTATTTCTATGCAGGATGACCAGACCACTAACCTGAAACTCGTCGAACGTCGATCGGTTGCCTCGTCCTCCCTAAATCTCCAAATCTCCTCTGAAATCTGCTCGTCCAGTCACTGTAGAAGCAGGTACAAATGAGGTGGCAATGTGGGCCCTACAGCTATATATAGGCCTTTTGCCAAACTTCCACTCACCATTCCGGGAGCCCAAGGTGTCCATTTTTCAAACCGTCTTCAGCCACAAGATCAGCATCCCGCCACCTACATCATAGCTATCCCTGGGTCACTTTTCATCCTGAGCCCTCGAGGCGCCTTTTTTCACATCATGGTCAGGTACACACGCGCATTGTCACATTTATCAAATACATGCTCATATCTTTGATTCTCTTCAGGTACTGTTCACTTTGGCTATTTGGTTGTTCTATGTGTAGGTACTTGATCATCATCCCTCAACATCATTCCTTCAGGTATATATTCAACATTGGCATGTAGTCTCTCCCACTGTATTGCATTTACATTTCCAGTCACACCCTCTGATATCAGCCTTTAGGATACCCAGTCCCGGCTCTGCAGTACTCACACCTCCATTTTGCATCTTCGGTACTGTAACCCGGTAGCATTCTTACCCACATGAGTTGTCCCATTCATAGTACCTTGTGGCACTTTTGACACTCATGTTGTTCTTCATTACCCTTTAGGGATGGGAGTCCCGATAGTCTTTCATCATGTTGCGCATCAACCACATACTTCTTCTCCTCATTTTTCTAGCTTCCCATATGGACTCCCAAATCATCTCTTTATGGTTCTAATCTTCTTACCTGCACCTCCGTAGGATCATGAACCCCCCATTTCATCCACCATTAGTTTGCCCATCTACGAACCTATCTTCATTTCACCTACCTCATACAGAAACTCACCAATGGGGTCCCCACCCTTCATCTATTTTCCATAAAATTTCTACCCTCCCTAGGGAACTCATTTCACATTGGGGCACCCATTTCTGTATTTGTACATTTTCCCCAAATTATTCATTATTTATTGTACAAACGCCTTTATTTCCAGCCTTCACATTTTCTTTTGTCGTCACCGTTGGCGACTTGCTTCATTTTGACCACGCGCAACCCATGCCACCCTTGGTTGGAGCATTGCTTCTCATCTACCCTTGTCGGCATCGTCCATATCTTCGGAGTTCTACCCAGGTCACTTACCTCTACCCTCTGAATTTGTTCACCTTGTCCCGCCTCTGGCACAACTTATTCTCGGTCTTGGTGTCCCCTTGACACTCGACCTCGTCACACGGTTGCGGCCACTCATTATATCATATACTCTCCAACCAAGGGAAGTCTTGAGTCTTCCCACTTCTTGACTTCGTCTATGTACCTCTGCCACTTCCTCACCTCAGTAGATTCTATGAAGCCCTTTTCTTCTGGGAGTCGCGTTCCCCTTTTTTCGACATCATCACACTTTTTCCAGAAGGGCGACAGTATCTTGATTCTCATTCTCCATTTAATGAGAAATCTTGGACGGCACAGGGTGAAACACCATTGCTCCCTACTGTCGTTGGCCCCCATAACATTCAACGCCAACACTTTCTCATGTTATGGTGGGTCTTACTTTGCAACTATTGCAGTTTTTGTTATCATTTGTCGAAGACCTCTGAATCTGGTAGGGCCATCAATGCCCACATCATCATCACTGCTTATTACCGCGATCATTGCCTATTATTCAGAGTATATTCCTTTACAGAATTGTCTTCTGCCCCTTTTACTACCACCCCCGAGGGAGCTGCAGTTATCTACACCAACACGTCATCTTTGGTCAGAGTTACATAACATGAGCATGGGGCATGCCCGCCTAGTTTGTACACAACTGTATATTGTTACACACCTTATGGAAGGTCGGTTTCTACCGGTTCCTTTCTTCTCCAACAGATCGCTCTGAACGGTCTCACTATTGCTCTCTCTTACAACACCATTCTCAGTAAAAGAAACATTTATGGATTTCGGCTATACATGTGCTCCTAACCTCATCCATCAAGGAGCATCTGTTATCACTGAAATTTCATCCGCACATGGCGACAAGAACTCAGCATCGTTAAACAGGAATGAAGTCATTCATGGCACTGAATTAATTTCACAGCATTGCAAAAAGGTCAAAAACTATACAAAGTAACCAAAAATTGAAGGGCGCTTTACAGAAGTTGGGTGCGCGGGCATATGCGCAGAACAATAACGTACAATGCGCGCACGTGCGCACGATGCGCGACTGTTGGCGCAAAAACCTGCGCACCTGCTAAACGACGCATTTAAGGAATTGGTCGGCCTCCCAACCACTTATGGATCAACTCCCAAACCAATTTGTCTCCCAAATATGAGCTGAATCCGCATGGTAGGCTGGTCAAAGACCTAATTAAGCCCTAAAGATCCCCTTTTCACACCTCAAAGGAGTTACATAATCACCCAATGCAATGCTATAAAAAGCCATGAAGAAACATAATTTTCTGAAGGAATTCCATGTAATGTTATGCTCCTTAGATTGTTTTAAGGACTCACTCCTTGACAATAACACATTAGCACCATTTCATAGATCTATCCACCTCTCCATTGAGTGGATATGCTTGGAGTTCTTTCACCATCATTTTCATTTTCTTATTGTAAGGAGAGCAAGTTTGTGAGGACACAAGAGCCTTCCTTTGGAGGAAGAAGGGACTCATAGTCCCCTTTCTTCATTGTKCTTTGATTTCATCAATWGATCAGCCTAAAAACATTGGTGATATTGGTCTTTTTGTGTTTGTTATTTCTTTATCCATATGCTCATAGTTTTAGTTTGTTTTAATTTAATTCTTGCTTATAGTTTTGTTGTTCTTTTCTCTAACCCTTTCCTCTACAGCTGTCATTCTCAGCAAGACCCAACTGGGCATGTAAGCACCTCATATTTGCTCACCAAGTGACAAATAGGGTGCAAACAGTTTGGATTGAGGAATCCATTGCATTTCTATTTGGAGCTAAAACAAGATAAAGGAACCTCGATATGTATGAGACATTGGTTTCATGAGGGAACCTTGATATATCAAGCATGGTCCAAGATTACTTAGTA
>JZKD02S2136118.1:0-45226 GCA_000966675.3 Picea glauca
CTCTCACAATCAGTCTCATTCTCTCTCTTCCCCTCCTACCTCCCTCTCTCTCTTCCCCTCCCTCTAACTATCTCTCCGTTCTCTCTCTCATAAATCTATCCCTCCCCACTTTCTCTCCCCCCCTTCCTCTCAATCTCTCTCTCTACCTTCTCTCTTTGTCTCCCTCTCCTTCCCTCTCACACAATCAAAGAATTTGTTGGCACAAGGGCAGACCCAGGGTTCAACACTTTAACAGTGCACCAACAAAACCCTAACTATCGACCCTTTCGGTAACACCTGCGAAGCAGATGAAGTCTCACTCGAGGTAGAGGCAGGGGGGGTTGTAGGACTCAGGTGTCTACAACCAACATGGGACACATATATGTGATTACAACACTTAGTAGAGAACTTAGCCAAGAATATGAATTAGTTCATGNGTTGGCACAAGGGAAGACCCAGGGTTCAACACTTTAACAGTGCACCAACAAAACCCTAACTACCGACCCTTTCGGTAACACCTGCGAAGCAGATGAAGTCTCACTAGAGGTAGAGGCAGGAGGGGTTGTAGGACTCAGGTGTCTACAACCAACATGGGACACATATATGTGATTACAACACTTAGTAGAGAACTTAGCCAAGAATATGAATTAGTTCATGAGTCTCATTCACATTGCAGATTAAACCCTTATTATAGATCAGCACAGTAACAATAAATATCAAGCACTTTCAATCACTCAACACATAGCATTATATTGGATCTAACATTCATTTATCTTTAACAAAATTAAGAACTAAGCAACAATCATCAAATGCATTCATCATACATTATAACAACAACACTAAGAAAATCCACATCGCACAAAGCACCTCAAGACACAGGATATACGTGGTTCACCCTAGTGTGGGGCTACGTCCACCAACTTCTTCTTCTTCTTTATTAGTCTTCAATATCCTTACATTCAATCACTCCTGTGCAAAAATCCATATATCCAAACTCTACAAAGGACAGGATATCTGCACGCTGCCTGCCAGATCCTCCTTCCCAAAATCAGGTCAAGGAACAAAGCCTTACTCTACACAGTCTATTTGCACAAAGCAACTTACAACCTCTTGCACTAATCCAACATTAACACTTACAACATACTATGCACATAGCCAACCAACCAGTTATGCTTCTTACATCGCTTAGCTACTTATTTATACATTTACAAAAAGGCCTAAACATGGGTAAACCCATGGGCCGACATCCCATAACTTATTACATAAACCCTAGTAAACCCTTTGTTGGGTCCACAAGCCCGCAAAATGAATGATATATTGTGATCTCATCTCCGCCTGGGTGCTCCATCTTCGACCAGCCTGTCAAAGTCCCAAAAGTGGTCAAACACGACCAATGTTTCCTCAAAACTTAGTCAAGGTCCAACAAGCCCCCACCACTCACCTGTGACTCGTTCCGAGTCACTCAGATCTGTGCAACACTACTTCAAAGGCCTAGAGCTTAGCTCGGGATGTGTCGACTTGCTACTTCGCCAGAGCCTCCTACTCGATAAACTCCTGAATCACTTGCTCTGTAACAGGCCCTTCCAGGCACTGTTCCACTGTCGTAACCACTTGGTCTAGCTTCGAGCCTTATCCTTCAATCTCTTCAAAAATTGTGTAGTCCTCGTCCTGCACCGGTTGTAGTCTCTGTGTAACTTCCATGACTCTACTCTGGATGGTAGTAATCTGTTGCTGGACTACGTGTTTCTCTTGTGATCTCTTCATTCGCTTGACCACAGTGAGTAGCTCCATCTGCGCCTGCATAGTGGATGCCTGTTGTTGCGCCTCCTGGAGTTGTGCTTCTAGTTTCCTCAGCTTCGGATATTCTGCGAGGCGTTCATACATTTTTGCACTTCGATCACTCAACTACTTACATTCTAAGGCAAGGACCTTTATCCTTCCAACTACACTCTTAGCGGCTTCCTCCCTTTGGTCATCCACTTCTTTCGGAGTGCTCGACACTGCTTGAAGCTCCAACAACATTACCCGTGCTTGAAGCTACTGAATGGCCTCAGTGAGATTCCCCATTTTCATCTTGACTAAATCTGGTTCCTCCTGTTCCAAGCCCGACACAGAGAAAAGTAATTTAGTCACTGCTTCTTTGAACGAAGTCTGCTCTATGAGTAGCTGGTCTTTTTCTTTCTGTATCTTCGCATTGTCCTCCTCGAACATCACCCAAATTTCATCTTTCTCCTTCTCGTAGGTGATTACACAGGACTGCGCAACGCGTAGTTGCTCTAAGGCCTCCTCCTTTTCTTGCTTCAATACTTTGGTAGCCTGTTCCTTTTCTTCTTGGACTCACTTAAGCCGAGCCTCTGTTGCATTCACTGGTCTTCGTAATTGGGCGGACTCATCCCCCAATTCTTCAATCTTCGATGAAGAAGGCGCAGTAGATACTATGCGACTCAAATGGATGGCTTGTTGTATCTCCTTCATCTCCTTCTTAATTCTTTCATACAACGTCTCTTTCTTTGCTCCATATCACTACAAGATATCCTCTAAAGAATCCTCCACAGTGGAAATGATTAGATCCATGTTGTCCACTGTGAGCATGGCCTTCATCTTGGGCTTACTAACGCACGTCTTCTTTCTTGTCGAAGGTTTCTGCGGGGAAACCTTTCTTTTCTTTGATGTTTCTACCTTGGTAGGGGGGTCTTTCGGCGGTGTAGCTTCACCTTCTTCTTGCATTTCTTCATCACCCCCTCCTCCTTGTCCATTTCCTTGGTCTTCTCCTCCTCCTTCTGGTGAGCCAGATCCATCTTCTACAGAGGCACTGTCCTCCTCATCAATTTCTTGCACTTCTACCTTTTTCTTCTTTTTCTTTGTGCTACTATGCTCGACATGCTCGACCCGGGTGACCAAGGGGATTCCTATGATGTCTGCGTCAGAGATCTCTGCATATTCAACCGGTACAAGAAACTCCATCGACCATTATTTGGTGATCTCTTCCATATTTTCATCGGTTAGCTTATAATATGACTGCAACTCCTCCTTGCTTTCATCCCTACGCGCAGTGATATAGATAAAGTGTTTATCTGTGCGAAACTTCGCTAGCGGTTTGTACTGGTGCAATGTGTTCGGTGTCATGCATGGAAATGCCTCAATAGCGCACTTCAGTTGCTGGTAGTAGGAATGGAACAAAGCGTTCAATTGCCACTGCTTCGACATATCATTTGTATACCACAAGGTGGAGAACCTCGCGACCAATGACTCCGATGGCTCAACTTCTAGAAATGTCGCTCCTTCCGACATCTTCCAAGCAACAAATGCGATTAATACAAGTAACCAACTGAAATGGAATTCATACCCCTAATCCTGCATTTCACGACGTTCTTTCTCGAGCTCATTGATGAGGTAACTCACTCAGTTCATTTGCATCCCCTCCATGCACTTTCCTGCGAGGTCTACTACGAACCCAATGAACTATGTCAGATGGTTCTTTCTGATGAGCTTGCCAGCTATAAGTTTGCAAGCGAGGTGCACTGCACCATCCTAGATAGAGGCTACCTTGTAGCCTCACTTTCCTTTTTCTACATTGCCATAATCCTCCTTTACGCGTTGTGCCAAGGAGCGATCTGAAGCCTTCCTTGGGTAGAACTGTTGAGGGTCAATGCCTTGCATGCTCAGTCTTGTGATCAGGTGGATCAGCGTCAGATCCATAGTGGCATTCATGTCGAGCCACATATATCCTCCATGGTAGCACGATAAGAGGATTTTAACGCAAGCGTTAACCTCCTGATGTCGTCTGAAGTGAGGGATATTCATTACATTCAATATGGTTGACTGTGCGAGCTCCTTAATCCATGGATGGGAGACTATGTGCGACTTCTTCCCAATTGTCTTCATTAAATACCTATGGGGCATGAGCATGGCGCAATTATTTCTGTCGTTGAGATTAAAGTCGTTGTTCTTCAGGGCTGGGATCTATCCTAACTAGGGTTCAACTACGTGTATCCCCTTCGGGATGTACGTAGTGATCAATATATACTAAAAATCACATGGGATGATGTCGCAATTAATCGTGCCAACCAAAGGTGGTATGTAATCTGGCAAGACCGACGAGATCTGCTTCGCTTTAGCTANACCACTCACCTGTGACTCGTTCCGAGTCACTCAGATCTGTGCAACACTACTTCAAAGGCCTAGAGCTTAGCTCGGGATGTGTCGACTTGCTACTTCGCCAGAGCCTCCTACTCGATAAACTCCTGAATCACTTGCTCTGTAACAGGCCCTTCCAGGCACTGTTCCACTGTCGTAACCACTTGGTCTAGCTTCGAGCCTTATCCTTCAATCTCTTCAAAAATTGTGTAGTCCTCGTCCTGCACCGGTTGTAGTCTCTGTGTAACTTCCATGACTCTACTCTGGATGGTAGTAATCTGTTGCTGGACTACGTGTTTCTCTTGTGATCTCTTCATTCGCTTGACCACAGTGAGTAGCTCCATCTGCGCCTGCATAGTGGATGCCTGTTGTTGCGCCTCCTGGAGTTGTGCTTCTAGTTTCCTCAGCTTCGGATATTCTGCGAGGCGTTCATACATTTTTGCACTTCGATCACTCAACTACTTACATTCTAAGGCAAGGACCTTTATCCTTCCAACTACACTCTTAGCGGCTTCCTCCCTTTGGTCATCCACTTCTTTCGGAGTGCTCGACACTGCTTGAAGCTCCAACAACATTACCCGTGCTTGAAGCTACTGAATGGCCTCAGTGAGATTCCCCATTTTCATCTTGACTAAATCTGGTTCCTCCTGTTCCAAGCCCGACACAGAGAAAAGTAATTTAGTCACTGCTTCTTTGAACGAAGTCTGCTCTATGAGTAGCTGGTCTTTTTCTTTCTGTATCTTCGCATTGTCCTCCTCGAACATCACCCAAATTTCATCTTTCTCCTTCTCGTAGGTGATTACACAGGACTGCGCAACGCGTAGTTGCTCTAAGGCCTCCTCCTTTTCTTGCTTCAATACTTTGGTAGCCTGTTCCTTTTCTTCTTGGACTCACTTAAGCCGAGCCTCTGTTGCATTCACTGGTCTTCGTAATTGGGCGGACTCATCCCCCAATTCTTCAATCTTCGATGAAGAAGGCGCAGTAGATACTATGCGACTCAAATGGATGGCTTGTTGTATCTCCTTCATCTCCTTCTTAATTCTTTCATACAACGTCTCTTTCTTTGCTCCATATCACTACAAGATATCCTCTAAAGAATCCTCCACAGTGGAAATGATTAGATCCATGTTGTCCACTGTGAGCATGGCCTTCATCTTGGGCTTACTAACGCACGTCTTCTTTCTTGTCGAAGGTTTCTGCGGGGAAACCTTTCTTTTCTTTGATGTTTCTACCTTGGTAGGGGGGTCTTTCGGCGGTGTAGCTTCACCTTCTTCTTGCATTTCTTCATCACCCCCTCCTCCTTGTCCATTTCCTTGGTCTTCTCCTCCTCCTTCTGGTGAGCCAGATCCATCTTCTACAGAGGCACTGTCCTCCTCATCAATTTCTTGCACTTCTACCTTTTTCTTCTTTTTCTTTGTGCTACTATGCTCGACATGCTCGACCCGGGTGACCAAGGGGATTCCTATGATGTCTGCGTCAGAGATCTCTGCATATTCAACCGGTACAAGAAACTCCATCGACCATTATTTGGTGATCTCTTCCATATTTTCATCGGTTAGCTTATAATATGACTGCAACTCCTCCTTGCTTTCATCCCTACGCGCAGTGATATAGATAAAGTGTTTATCTGTGCGAAACTTCGCTAGCGGTTTGTACTGGTGCAATGTGTTCGGTGTCATGCATGGAAATGCCTCAATAGCGCACTTCAGTTGCTGGTAGTAGGAATGGAACAAAGCGTTCAATTGCCACTGCTTCGACATATCATTTGTATACCACAAGGTGGAGAACCTCGCGACCAATGACTCCGATGGCTCAACTTCTAGAAATGTCGCTCCTTCCGACATCTTCCAAGCAACAAATGCGATTAATACAAGTAACCAACTGAAATGGAATTCATACCCCTAATCCTGCATTTCACGACGTTCTTTCTCGAGCTCATTGATGAGGTAACTCACTCAGTTCATTTGCATCCCCTCCATGCACTTTCCTGCGAGGTCTACTACGAACCCAATGAACTATGTCAGATGGTTCTTTCTGATGAGCTTGCCAGCTATAAGTTTGCAAGCGAGGCGCACTGCACCATCCTAGATAGAGGCTACCTTGTAGCCTCACTTTCCTTTTTCTACATCGCCATAATCCTCCTTTACGCGTTGTGCCAAGGAGCGATCTGAAGCCTTCCTTGGGTAGAACTGTTGAGGGTCAATGCCTTGCATGCTCAGTCTTGTGATCAGGTGGATCAACGTCAGATCCATAGTGGCATGCATGTCGAGCCACATATATCCTCCATGGTAGCACGATAAGAGGATTTTAACGCAAGCGTTAACCTCCTGATGTCGTCTGAAGTGAGGGATATTCATTACATTCAATATGGTTGAATGTGCGAGCTCCTTAATCCATGGATGGGAGACTATGTGCGACTTCTTCCCAATTGTCTTCATTAAATACCTATGGGGCATGAGCATGGCGCAATTATTTCTGTCATTGAGATTAAAGTCGTTGTTCTTCAGGGATGGGATCTATCCTAACTAGGGTCCAACTACGTGTATCCCCTTCGGGATGTACGTAGTGATCAATATATACTAAAAATCACATGGGATGATGTCGCAATTAATCGTGCCAACCAAAGGTGGTATGTAATCTGGCAAGACCGACGAGATCTGCTTCGCTTTAGCTATATTGTCGCGGTTCTTGCCTGGATTCTTAGTAGCATGTATAGAATGACATCCAGATGAGGGGCATGCTTGCATTCCCCTAGTCGACGACACCTATATTCCTACAGACATAACTCTCTCATCCATGAGCTCCATGAGAATCTCCTCCACAGACTTCTCTAACGCTCTAGATTCGCCCGACATTCACACTTGTAACCAAATAGATAGGGTAGGTGAATGGAAAAGTGACGCAATCAAATGGATGGCGAGGTCTAGAAATCACAGCGCGATATACAATCGATTCTCTATTAGCTTGGATAATCACGAGTGACAAAAGGTGGTCCCGGTGCAGCATCTGACGGGTTAAATAAGAAAGCGTCATAACAGATTCCTCCAATGGGCAGGAATGCCTCAATCAATAAAAATCAGTCCATTATGGCGCGGTCTCAATGGTCCATTCGCTCCTAACTGCATTTTGTAGCCATTCTGGGGCGTCATTCTAATGGTCAGGGCGCCTCCAACGGTCAAATAGATTCGTCATGGCAAAGTCCCATTCTGCGTAGTTCTGCTATTCCGATGAGGTTCAAGTTCTGGAGATCTGCCTCCTGCGGAGTCTTCCTTTTGTTTTATGTAGCTTCATGTAATTTACCTTTCTTCTTATCAAGCTTCTTGGCCTTCTTTCTTGTAATTTGATCTTCTCTAACAATTTCTGGAATCCTCTTCTCATTTGTATTCTTATTCTTATTCATATTAGAAATATAAAACACCCACTCTATAAAATCGACCATATAACATCAAAAAGGAAAAAACATAGCTGAGATACATATTTGAATATTGATGCTGGGAAACAAATGGAATAGCCACGTTCCTCCCAACTGTAGAAATAAAACAACCATTATAACTTGTCTTGATCACCCCCTAGCTTGACCATGACTCCATAAGGGAAAACTGAGTAAAAATACTTAGTCATTGTCACCTTCAACAGTTCATAATTTTTTTTTCTTAACATTAGATGTTCTCCTAACAAAAAAATAGTTATTTTTCCCCAACATACTAAAAAACGTCCTGCCTCCCACATATGTTGTATTTATCTTATGCCTAGGAATTTCCATTCCTTTCTCTCCTTGGGAAATTCACAGCTTTACAAATCCCTTATTTTTAGGGGCTTTTAGTGACAAAACTCAACTTCTGACACTTGTAAAAATCAGCTCTAAGTTAACTCAAAATTGTTCCCCACTCATGGAGTCATAGTCAGTTATTTTTAACCTCGTTGTTCCATTTGTCTTCCAACATTTAATTTATTAAAAAAAATTTCTCATACATGTGTCCATCAAAAGAGGACAGTTGGGCAAGTCAACCCTTTCTCCAATAGTCATAAAAATAATAATTACATATTCCATAATTCAAAATTCGAATTTCCATAAATGGAAATTTATTTTTAAATTCAACTTGGAAATATTTATTTTCTAATAATTTGAGGATATCAAAATTTTATTGTTGGATTGCCACTGACGGCAAGGAGACATGATTCGATTTTTGTGGTAGTTGACACTCCGACGAAGAGTGCACATTTTATTCCAGGGCATACGATGTATCAAGCACCAGACATAGATAAAGTTTTTGTTAGCGATATTGTGAGGTTACATGGTGTACCAAGAAGGATCGTATCTAATCAAGGATCAATGTTTACAGGATGGTGTTGGACGAGTTTCCAAGAGGCCTTGGGAATGGAACTTAATTTTAGTACAACATGTCACCCTGAGACATATGGACAAGAAGAGAGAACCAACCATATTTTGGAGGATATTTTTCATATGTATGTGATGGAACAAGATAAACATTGGGAATATTTCTTGCCATTGGTAGAGTTTTCTTACAACAATAGTTATGAGAGTACGATTAAGATGGCACCATTTGAGTTTCTTTACAGGTGACTGTGTTAGATGTCGTTAGTTGGGATCAACTTGAGGATAGGGTCCTGATGGGACCAGAAGTGATCCAAGAAATAGAAGAATAGATCCAATTGATAAGACAAAGGATTAAATAAGCACAGGATTGACAAAAGAGTTATGCTGATGCGCATCACGTGGACCGTAGTTATGAAGTTGGTGACATAGTTTTCTTGCGGGTAAAACCACAAAAGAGTTTGATCAAGTTTGGGAAGGGTGATAAACTCTCTCCTAGGTTTGTGGGACCTTTCGAGGTTGTGGAAAAGAAAGGACCCGTGGCTTATCGATTAGCCTTGCTTGAGTCTTTGAGGCATATGCACAATGTATTTCATATATCTGTTTTGCGACACTATATTAATGATCCGTCACATGGTATTGACATGAGTTCTTTGCAGGTGTCGGATGAGGGTGCTCTCATGGAGGATCCAATCCAGATTCTGCACCATCACATTCGACAACTACGACGTTGAATATTCGATCAGGTTAAGGTCCAGTCGGATAACTATAGTCCACACTCCGCTACCTAGGAGGACACATACGAGATGTGTCAATAATTTCCTTACATGTTTCATATATTAGACATTTAAATCTATGTCACATACATTTATGTACTTGCATTATATATTTTACAAACTTTGGGACGAAGTTTAAAATAAGAGGGGGTGTATGTAACATCATGTTATATTGAACACACTTTATGGACTTATTCTTTGATGACACTTTCGTGCAAGTGATCTGGCTATGGTGCATTGTAATTTCGTTTCGATTGTGGATTATACATGATGATGATGATGTATTGTGACTTATTATTATTTTTGTTTATATGTATTGGAAGATGTTATTGACGAGTTTTCCTAAGTGTGTAGGACACATGACAGGTCATGGATGTTGATGGCATTAAGGAACTTCCTTGAACTCTAGATTGAGTTAAGGAGTGGATTGTGTTTGTTTGAGTATTTCATTTTATGCACATGTGACATATGATTTATTTCAGTATGATTTATGTATATGAATTAATGAGAGTGTTTTTGTCAGTGGATACAGGCTTGACGATGCTTGCTAATCTGACTCACATAAGGAGTAAAGGGGTCATGCACATAAACTAGAAATTGAGGGAGAGGTGTCACAACATCTCTGTCACAACCTACTAGCACTCTTGACGTGGTTTGAATTGTAGGTTAACGATTACCTAGTTCAATAGGTCCATGATGTCATGAGGGAGGACCGAGACAGTCACTGGCAAAGTTTTCTAATGGGTGCACAATAAGGCAGATTCCCTCTTTCTTATAAGCCCTTACTCTCTCACAAGGTCAATTAAATGGAGTGTTGACTCCAATGGGTCAGAGAAACTTTCAAAACCATTCTAAGGAGAGTGGCACCCTTGGAACATGGAGGTGCATATTGAAGGGTACGTCGTGTAATTAAAACTTGAGTCAATAAATCTAGGTGGCCTACAAAACATTGAAATGATTGGACCTTGTTAGAGTAAAATAATTAAGTAAACAATAAATTATTAATTATGAATCCTAAAAAAAGTCTAATCCTAAGTCTAATACAAAGTCTAAGTCTAAATTTAAACAGAGGACAAAATGAATTATGGCATAAGTTAAAATACCTGAGAATATAATCAAACTCTAGGAAAAAGGAGAAATAAAATTTAAAGGTTGGATAAAATGCACATGTGTGCATGAAATTAATAAAATAGATTTTAAAAATAGAAAAATTAATAATATGAGAGAATAGATGTACACATTGAATAATATCTTGAGTGAAGCTACCACTAGTCTAACTAGAAGAAGACTCATAATCCAACTCTAATTAAGATCTAGTTAGGAGACACTCATTAAATGAAAAATTGGGGAACAAAAGGACAACTAAAAGAGAAAATAGGAACACATTTGGGAATGTGATGGAAATTATATTTTTAAGTAAAATAAAAATGGTAATTACTTGTGCAACTTGGGGAGAGTGTGACTGGATGAATAATCCTAATTAAATTAATTAAAAAGTTAATTATGTGTGCATGAGGACATGTGTCATTGGGGACTTTTCTATAAAAAAAAATATTGTAAAAGGGAAAAGAATCTCACTTATTCTTGGTAATGTTATGCTTCCAGAATTTTGTGGAGTGTGTTTTACTTGTGAGAGATGGGATACCAAGCTTGTAGAAAGAGTGGAACCTCTTCCTTGCGAGGCAAGCCTTGGAGCTATTGTTTGTTGGTTTCTTGTGTGTGGCCTCTTTTCAGCTTGGGGGGATAAGGGGGAAGAAGAGTACCCCTAGCATTGGCTGGGAGGTATCAATTAAGTTTGGTGATTAGCAAGCGGGAGAACAAAATGAGCGCAAGTCTTTGAAGGACGTCATCAACTCTCCGTCTTCTTAGTTCTAGTATTTTATTTCTGAAAAGTTTATTATAGTAAAAGTAATTTGTAAATTAGAGTTGTAAATAATTGCAGAACTATCTGTAACTATGGATTTAAAATGAGTATGTTTGTTGCAGACTATTATGTATTATGTAATCTAGAGATCAATTTTTATTGTCACTACAAAATTATTACGCAATTTGGAATACAGAATTTCGGTGTTCGACATAGATATATGGTGTGCATTGGAATTTCAAGTTTATATTATCATTGCAAATTAAATTACAATCAAAACTTGATTCTTATTACTCGTGCTCAATGATTATGAAATCCAAGTTATATATTATATGGTATCTGAATTAATTATATGCAATCCGATATAGAATTTGGTGTGATTGTAAAACTTAGATCACATTTCCGGAAATAAAAGTTCGTATGGCCATTGTAATTCAAAAGTTGAAAATCGTTGGGTCTTGTAATACCATTTTCAATTTGAAGTTTTTAAAATATGTATGGCTATGGTAAATTTGTTAAATACGATTTGAACTATTGAAGGACGTGGTAAAAGATTTTGTATTCCGAGAAGTTGAAAGTCTTATAGTTGCACATAATAAAAAACCATCGTGAAGTCTTAAAAATTTATGTTAAAAGATAATGTACAGTTCTAATTATAATGAAAGATAGGATTTTATGGAATCATTATAGTTTACCATGTACATCTTGTGTTACATTGGTTTACATAATGAAAATTTACAATGTAATTTTTGTGTTACACTTATCTAGATAATGAATAATTAAGGATCACTGGTATTCTTTAAGGGGAGAAACTTATTATTGTTAATATAAATTATATGTGGTAATCTAAATGAGAAGGTGATTTGTATTTGTTAATTTTAAATATGAATCATTTGTGGAATTCATAATGAAAAGGTGAATTTGTATTTTTTAAATGTTGAATAAATCATTTGTGGCATTTTTAATAACAAGTTGAATTTGTATTTGTTAAATGTTGAATAAATCATATGTGGTATTATTAATGAGAAAGTAAATTTGTATAGATAGTGAATATTAATTATTTGTGTTTTATAGTGAAGGTACATTTTTTTAGATAATGAATAATCACTCGTATGCTTTTATTTTTAAGGGAATAAATTTTATTAAATGTTGAATACAAGATATTGCAGTATTATTAAGAGAAGGCACATTATCTAGCTGATAAATAAATATTTGTTTTTAATTATTAAGGAAAGGAAAACTTCTTTCTAGAATAATGAGTCATTGAATGAGTTAAATTGTGTTGTGATTAAGTGCCTTACCATTATATTTAGTCTTGAGTCTAGATTAGAGTTGGTTATGGGAATAGATATTTCCAGGTTCCTTAGAACAATCGCTAGTCCTGAGACATTAAATGGTCAAAATCAATCGGATGAATCTTGGAGTTGAGCGTTGATTATATGTCTTGGAGGTCCTAACCTTGCAGGGTAGGTTGGAAGGATGGACATATTGTTATCTTGAGGTGATATTATTAATCTATTAGTATGATGATGTTGTAAATGATTCTTGATGTGTAATGATGTGAATAAGAAAATAATGTATAGTTATTGGTGTATTTATTTGTTGTGTAACACTTGTTCTAATGATGTTTCATAAATAAAATAAATTTTTTACCTCTAGTGTACTCACAACATTGATGTTGTAAAGGAGGGGTCGTTACAGTACATTAGGTCCCTACATACCTTCAGACTCTATTACATTAATAGTGGGATGTGTTTGAGGGTCCTCAAGGTTTCCCCCCACAATGAAAGATTTAACATACTATTGATGTAATTATTATGAGGTCACTACCCATTGAACCTACTTAAAATATATCGCATGCTGGGAGTGAAGAACTAGAGAAACAAATGAAGAAAATTTTGGAGGTTGGGCACATTCATCCGAGCTCTTCCCCATGTGACTCTCCTACCTTCATTATTCCCAATAAGGAGTATAATTATTTTTTCTTGGTCACTGATTATAGGGATATCAACGAAATCATGATCAAGAATAGGTATCCTATTCCTTGGATTGAGGATATATTGAATCATTTGGTAGGGGATTACTATTTTACTAAGTTGAACCTCCAAGAATGCTATCATTCGATCTATATGAAGAGTAATGACACTTAGAAAATTTCTTTTAAAACTAAGTTTGGTCTTTTCCAATGGCTATTTATGCGATTTGGTCTCACCAATTCTCCAACAACAATTATGATTCTTGTCAACAATATGTTTAGGTCACATTTGGGATATTGTGTTATCATGTAAATTGGTGCCATCTTAATCCTCAACAAGACTTAGGAAAATCACCTCCACCATCTCCACACCATTCCATATATATTATGTACTTAGAAGTTGTACGTGGAAAGGAAAAACTATTCGTCATTATTTGAGATTTCTTATATCCCATGTCAGTATTCAATATGATCCATCCAACGTTAAATCTCTTTAGGATTGGCCCATGTTGTGCTCTACGATAGAACTCAAAATTTATTATGAGGAATCAATTTCTACTACACGTTTATACCTCATTTCTTATATAAATCATGGCTTACGAACAATAGATTCAGCTAGACATAGTTTACTTGGAATACAAAGGTCCATGCCACCTTTAAGCATCTAAAAAAAATCTTTTGTTCCACTATAATTCTTCATTTTCTAGACCTACAACAACCCTTTGAGATAGAGTCAAATGGTTCCACTATGTTATTGGGGTCATCCTCAAACAAGATGGTCATTTGGTTGATTATCATTCTAAAAATTTGTCTAATAACAATATTTGATACAATTCCTATGATAAATAATTGTATTCCCTTGTCCATTATCTCAAACAACAACATTATTATAGGTTGGGCAAGAAAATGGTCTCGAACACCCAACATCATCCTCTTATTTTCTTGAACACACAAAAAAATATATAGGAGAAAGGATACACTAAATACGCATCTTACATTCAATAATTTCATTTGATAATCAAATACAAGGGTAGCACCAACCAAACTACCAATTTTCTCAGTTTTGCTCCAATTTGTGTTCTTTCAATACTAACATTAGGGTTCTTGAATATGATCACTAGGATAAACAATACTCTTTGGATTTGTATTTTGGTCCCATACTACATTCCCTACGAAACTCTACAAAGGTTGAATAAACACATTTTTTAGATATCAATATATAAATTGCAGTAGTTGTGTTTGTTGGATAATAATGACACAATTCTTCTAATCAATGAGGTCCATGAATCTTCATATGGTGGTCATTTTGGCATCAATAAAAAACTACATCACTCACCACATTATTTCTTTCTCCCACCTTGAAGAATAAATTCAATTCTTTTATTTGGAGTTTCACTCCTTGGAGTACCTCAAAACCTACCAACTACAATATGGGACTCTCCTAGCCATTGCCCATTCCTACACACTCATGGGAATCCATATCTCTTGATTTTGTCGATGGACTTCATATGAACACCCAACATCACAATTCCATCTTTGTAATTATGTGTCAGTTTTCTAAAATGGTCATTTTCACTCCCTGAACTAAGGAACTCACCATACAACAAGTTTCCCATCTATTTATTACCAAAATCTAGGCACATTTCTCCTTCCTCTTGCTATTATATATGATCATAAATCTAGGTTATTTGATCATTTCTACAAAACACTACGGCATTTTTTGTGTTGCAAACTCAAATTTTCAACTTCCTTTGATTCTTAAATGGATGACCAAATAGGGTGGTCAATCACACCCTAAATCATTCCCTTCACATGTTCTATCATATGCATATTTGATGACATAATTATCTACACTTCGTCCAACATAGTTATAATCAAGTATTTCATAGCTCCGCAAGTTATTTCCCTTTTAACGTCTTCTATGGTTTTCAACCTGTTGCACCCTATGAGATTTGTTACTTGCAAATTTTCATAATCCATAGAAGGAATAGAAAAACATTTCTTCATCGTGCGACACATTTTCTTAGATACACATCCAAGTGAAATGTACTTTTGTTGGCACACAACACAAGTATAAACTCCAATAATATCGATATAGGGTTCTTGTTTCATTCAATTTGGGTGATTTGTTTTGGCTTCGTTTTCCAAAACAATGCTATAAAGACCAACAACATCACAAGCTTCATCCTCTTCTCTATGGTCCCTATACTATTATTCAACACTGTGGACAAAATGCTTTCAAGCAATACCTCCCATTTCAACTTGTCATCCATATAGTTATTAATATGAACCATTTGAAGTTGTATGAATATCCTCAACTAGAAGCAAGAGTTCATGTAGCACATACCACTCATAGTATTCATTATTTTCATAATGTATTGTAAGAATATGTCGTTATATACCAATATGGATCTGCAGTACAACAACAATATTCTTCACCATGCTTCAATACATTGCTTACACTTCTTTATATAACATTCTCTATCTTCTAGGAACATTATATAGATGGAATTTTCTAGAAAACCTATTTATTATATCTAACTACCATAATGGGCCTTATTTAATAATATATTGAACCTATTCCACCTTACATTGAATGGCATCCATTGATAATACATAACACCACTCCCATTGGATACCTCCCATATTACCTCCCTAGGTATACTACATTCCACCCCCCTTAAGAATTTTTCATCCTCTAAACATGAGAAGAGACCATAAAATATGATTGACTAAGAATTGTATCCAACGGGTACCAAGTACGATCCTCCATCCATCCTAATGGAAGATGAACATGATGTCCAAATGTTTTTTTTCCACCTTGTTTTGTATCATGTCAGTGTTGTCATTGGATTGGTTCTCTAGACTGATGGCATTCTGTAGTGTCGGTAGGACTCTGATGCATCCCCCCTCCCCTCCTGAGGGTTCTGTGCCCTCTCAGTCTAGGATCTTTCAATATACTGAGTCAGATCGACTCTTTGGGCCTCTGTTAGACCCAAACTAACTTTACAAAAGTCCCCTTTTTTCTTTTGGTGCAGGTCCTGTGATACTTGTGGCCTCTTCCTGAGCGCTTTTGAAATGTTGAGTTACAGGTGCTAGCTCCTTTTTCATTAGCCCCTTCCTTCATATGGCCCTGGGATATGTAATCACATAAATACGTGATTGCAGAGCGACCAAACGTGGTTTGAGACAAACCCTCTTTTCTCCCCGCAATTCACCTCTAGATGCCACGTATCCCTTTGCCAATACGGTGGTTTCAATTCCACGTATCCCTTTGCCAATACCATGGTTTTAAAGTCTGAGCATGTTTTGGCCCCACAATCCAGCTCGATTGTCGATCTTATGACCTCGACGATGTTTCGTGATCAATGGCTAAGATCTATCCTCTTTTTCTACCTTCTCTCCTCCTTTCATGCACATTCCCAAATCTCCACAATCTATCGACACATACCTTCGTTCCAATCAACGACTATGATTGATTTCTCCTTTCAGGCTTCGGGAGTTTCAACGCTCAACTCCGTCCCTCTGAAACAATGTTCTTCTAAAGTGGAATATTTGCTGACACCTATCCCTAGAAAACATATGGCTTAGATATGCCTCCCTTCCTTCCTTCTCTCTGCATTTCAATCTTCTGAAGTGGAAGATCTGCTGACACCTGTCCTCAACCAACGGATGACTCAGATGAACTCTGGCCCTCCAGATTTTGGGAGTTCTTGTTAAACACTTCCTCTTTCTTCCAGAGTGATCTATTCGAAATGGAAGATTGTCTGCCATGTGTCCTCGTAAATCAACGAATCTTCCTCTACTTCGGGACTTTGGCCCTTTCAACCAGATCAACGGTCCTTCGACCCCCCTTCTCGATCAACGATCGAGATCTCTTTTGGGGTTTCGACGTTTCCCCCTCTGCTTTCCTCTGGAGTTCTAGATCTGGCATCACATGTCTTCCTTTAAATCGACGGTTCTCGTCTACTTCGGGACTTCGACCTTTGGAAGTCTCAATTATCAACTTCTCCCCACTCTGCTTTTCCCAAAATTTTTTACCTGGAGTACACAATCGGTTGACACGTACCCCCCTGGCGATCAATGACCAGGATCTACTCTTTGGATCTTCGACTCTTCGGCCCTTCAGATCTTGGGCTCTTCTAGCTTTAGCCATTCGGCTCTTTGGATCTTCTAGCTTCATCCATTCAATCTTCGACTCTTTGGGCTTCGAGAGTTTCAAAATCCTACACACTTGTTCCTCCTGGAGTGCTTTCACCCAAAATGCATGGTCTCTTGACACATGTCTCCCCTTTGATCTAACGACCTTTATTAACTTCGGCTCTTCGGGCTTCGGGAGTTTCAACTCCTGCGCACTCGTTCCTCCAAAAGTGATTTCACCCAAAGACTCAGATCTGTTGACGGGTGTCTCCTCATGACCAACGGATTGGATCTACTTTGGCCTTCGGCTATTTCACCTCCTGCTGATCTACGAACTTTTGAAGTTGTAGATCTTGCACCACCTACCCCTCTTGACAATGGATGGTCCCAAGTCACTTTGGGACTTCAGGACTTTGGTAAGTCTTCTCTCCCGTGCACACAATGGTTAAAACTCGTGCATTTTACCTTGGATCAGGTGACTATCGATCCTTGGTTCTCAGATCTGACGGTCTAGATATATTCATCTCCTTTGCGCTCTCCTTTTATTTCCTAGATGTTGATCTAACGGTCCATACTTCTTCCAACCACAGATCCGACGACTGTTGTCACTCCTCCTCCTAAGTTTTTGTATTTCTTCCGAATTGGAAGATTCTGTAAATGTTCAAAGGCTTCGGCCCTTGAAATTTCTCCTACAAACCTGCTATCTTGGGTCTTGTCTTCGCTTTTGGAAGAACTATCTCTTTTGAGCTTTAGGAATTGGAATAATTCCATCTCCTTGCATTATCTCTTCTGATATTTTCAATATAATAAGTCTCTTAAGGGTCTCGACCCTTCTGCTCCCTTCAAAGGGTTCTTGTGCCCTCCCGGAAACCTCTCGCTCAGGGAACACCTTGCTGAGAATTTTCTACAGAGTGGTCAGTAAATCTGTGAGTGTATTCCTCTGATACTCCTCTCTTCGAACTCGACAAAGAGTTCTACTTGTTCAAACTTGCACTTGCTCGCTAGCCACTTGGCAGAGTTCCACAGAGTTCTCGGTGAATCTGCCTCTCTATGATTCCTCTGCACAATTTCTCGTCTAAGGTATTCAACAAACTTCAACTTTCCCTTGAGTTTTTATCACTCTGGTGCACCCTCCTGGCACATTCCTTTCTGATGCCTCAGAGTTCATATGTTCACTCCTTGCACTGGCTACATAACCTCCAATGTTCTATTATGCACTCCTTGCATAGCCTAAAGAACCCAGAACGATATCTTGAACTCAACAAAGATAGAGAAATCTATCTTCCTACTGTAGATGAAACCTATCATACACCTACAACATACAATATAAACACATAGATAACATTCATAGAACAAAGATAACACAAATGGATATCATATGCAGGAAAAACTACTTTTCTTTGTATTAAGATTAATGTATGTTTACAAATGTGTACATAGAAACTAGACTATCGTAGAGTCTCAGTTCTTTCTCCTACTCCTATTTCTAATATTTTGAGCTTCACGGGCTCTCTCTCAGAATCCTCCTCCTAAAACTTCATTTCCCATAAACCTTTTGGAATCCTATCCCTAAATCTCATTATGAAATCTGATACAAAGATCTCCTTACAAAAGAGGGCTCTATGAGCTTATCCTCTCTTCACCTAACCTCATCTATTACATTGAAGTTTCTTTAATGACCAATAGTATGAATTGAATATAGATCCATCAACCTGTCAACCATTAAAGTCAACCTCATATTCTTCCTATACAAAGGCATGGCTTGGTTTTCACTCAACTTTACAACATTAATCCCTATAGGATCATATTTCAAATTTTAAAATGGAGGGTCTGTGCCTCTCCCTTTCTCCAATGTGCGCCTATGTGTTGGCTTGCTGGAACATATGCTAATGTGGAATAATGATCTTGCATCATACTCCACTGCTGCAAAAAATTCATGAGCTCCTTCTCATGAGCTCTCCAGCTCTATTGAAATCCTCCTAGATCCCAAACTTCTCCTTGGAGCTTTCCTCATGCTCCTCTATTTTGTTGTTGTTGCTGCTTCTTCTTCCCTGCTACACTTGTGGGATCTCCTCTATTCATCTTCCCCTTGTTGACTGCTTCTTGTGTTGACCTCAACATCAACCTCCTTATCTCCTCAATCACCTCTTCCAGTTGTTCTGTTGGCTGGCTCTTGTTCTGCAACCTGATCCGCTGCACTTCCTCCTTGTCAATGGGTAGATCAACCTGATCTCCCTTGATTCCTTCATCTCCCATGGAATTATCTTGCCACCTTGATACAAACTCCAGTTCTATAGTCTCATCACTGAGTTGTTTCTCAGCTTCCTCCTCTGAAAAATTAGCTTATGTCATCTCCTCTATTGTTGGTTAAACTCCAACTCCCTCCAGCTGCTCCGCTGGCTAGTATGCTCCTCCATCTATCTCCAACCTGATCTATTGGATGTGTTGGCTTTGCACTATAACCCTTCTCTCTAGGGATTCCAGTTCCTCATACAGGTCAGCAAAATCTATGTTGTTTGCTTCCTCTTCTGTTGCAGGCTTCAATGCTGCAGTCATCTCCTATTCAGCTTCCTGGATGAAAATTGTAAGCATTTATGTTGAATGTTCCTCTTCTTATATTGGGGAAAACATCAGTTTATTATCCTTCTCCTTCTCCTCTTTGATAGTCTCTACATGTTTTCCTTCTTCTTTTGCACCTGCAACATTTTTTCTAGCCTCTACTTGGCTGCTTGGAAGGAATATTTTGATTCCCCCAATGATCAGAATGCACCTCTGATCTTCCTCTTTGATGGTGGAAGTATTTAACTTCTCATCATCTTCATTCACATGGTCTTCAAAACCACATGAATATTCATCTATCAACACTCCTTTATTATTTGAACTTTCTTCTAAGCTCCTGAGACTTTCAGACAGTCTCATTCTAATTCCCTTGCCCCCTGGAAATCTAGGATTTCTCCCCTGCTCTCCTGGAAGTCTATGAGATCTTTGACTGATCTCATCTCATTTTCCACCTGGAAATATGAATTTTCATCTCTACCCTCCTGACAGTTCATGGGATCACTTGATCTCATTTGATGGACAACCTGGCTATCTGAACTTTCAACACTGCACCTCTGGAAGTATATGAGAACTTCAAATGATCTCTCTCCCTTTCCCACCTGGCAACTTGAAAGTGCATCTCTGCCCACCTGGCAATTTATGATATCCTTTGATGAGCTATCTTCCTCATCACTCAAGGTTCTCCCAAATTATGGTTCACAGATGTAAACCACTTCCTCTATTTCCCTAAGGTCTTCAACATGCCTCAACCACCTCCTTTCTACTTGTTGCTGATTTCTAGCCAAAAACTTTTGAACATGACATTTTACCTTCCTGTTCAGAGGCCATTCGTACCTCCAGTGTACCTTTGCCTCCTGTTGCATTTTTAATGTCAGTTGTTCCATCCTTGCTCTTATCTCATTGATATCTAGATCCATCTCTAGCTTGTTTTTATGCTTATGGCCTTCTCTCCAACCACGTTCATGGTCTTCAGTTTCCATTTTCACCCTCTTCTTTCCATTCTGACAAGTCTATGGATTACTCTGCATTCGAGACAATCTCCAAATTTTCTTACAACTCACCTGACTGTTCTATTTGTTTTTGCACACTTTCAACAATTATTTTCACAGAGCATCAGTACTCTGTCTCCTCCTTCACCTGTTGTCTACAGGAAAACTTGTGCTTCTAATACTACTTGACGATCCATACTATATCCTTTATCTCCTTCGCCTGAAATCTATAGACGAAAATTGTTCTTTGATACCACTTGATGCAACCCCCCTCCCCTCCTCGGGTTTTTGTGACCTCCCGGTCTAGGATATTTTAATATGCTGAGTCAGATCGACTCTTCAGGCCTCTGTTAGACCCCAACTAACTTTACACAGGTCCCCTTTTTTATTTTGGTGAAGGTCCTGTGATACCTACAACCTCTTGCTACGCGCTTCTGAAATGTTGAGTTTCAGGCGCTAGCTCCATTTTCATTAGCCCCTTCCTTCATATGGCNTACGTAGTGATCAATATATACTAAAAATCACATGGGATGATGTCGCAATTAATCGTGCCAACCAAAGGTGGTATGTAATCTGGCAAGACCGACGAGATCTGCTTCGCTTTAGCTATATTGTCGCGGTTCTTGCCTGGATTCTTAGTAGCATGTATAGAATGACATCCAGATGAGGGGCATGCTTGCATTCCCCTAGTCGACGACACCTATATTCCTACAGACATAACTCTCTCATCCATGAGCTCCATGAGAATCTCCTCCACAGACTTCTCTAACGCTCTAGATTCGCCCGACATTCACACTTGTAACCAAATAGATAGGGTAGGTGAATGGAAAAGTGACGCAATCAAATGGATGGCGAGGTCTAGAAATCACAGCGCGATATACAATCGATTCTCTATTAGCTTGGATAATCACGAGTGACAAAAGGTGGTCCCGGTGCAGCATCTGACGGGTTAAATAAGAAAGCGTCATAACAGATTCCTCCAATGGGCAGGAATGCCTCAATCAATAAAAATCAGTCCATTATGGCGCGGTCTCAATGGTCCATTCGCTCCTAACTGCATTTTGTAGCCATTCTGGGGCGTCATTCTAATGGTCAGGGCGCCTCCAACGGTCAAATAGATTCGTCATGGCAAAGTCCCATTCTGCGTAGTTCTGCTATTCCGATGAGGTTCAAGTTCTGGAGATCTGCCTCCTGCGGAGTCTTCCTTTTGTTTTATGTAGCTTCATGTAATTTACCTTTCTTCTTATCAAGCTTCTTGGCCTTCTTTCTTGTAATTTGATCTTCTCTAACAATTTCTGGAATCCTCTTCTCATTTGTATTCTTATTCTTATTCATATTAGAAATATAAAACACCCACTCTATAAAATCGACCATATAACATCAAAAAGGAAAAAACATAGCTGAGATACATATTTGAATATTGATGCTGGGAAACAAATGGAATAGCCACGTTCCTCCCAACTGTAGAAATAAAACAACCATTATAACTTGTCTTGATCACCCCCTAGCTTGACCATGACTCCATAAGGGAAAACTGAGTAAAAATACTTAGTCATTGTCACCTTCAACAGTTCATAATTTTTTTTTCTTAACATTAGATGTTCTCCTAACAAAAAAATAGTTATTTTTCCCCAACATACTAAAAAACGTCCTGCCTCCCACATATGTTGTATTTATCTTATGCCTAGGAATTTCCATTCCTTTCTCTCCTTGGGAAATTCACAGCTTTACAAATCCCTTATTTTTAGGGGCTTTTAGTGACAAAACTCAACTTCTGACACTTGTAAAAATCAGCTCTAAGTTAACTCAAAATTGTTCCCCACTCATGGAGTCATAGTCAGTTATTTTTAACCTCGTTGTTCCATTTGTCTTCCAACATTTAATTTATTAAAAAAAATTTCTCATACATGTGTCCATCAAAAGAGGACAGTTGGGCAAGTCAACCCTTTCTCCAATAGTCATAAAAATAATAATTACATATTCCATAATTCAAAATTCGAATTTCCATAAATGGAAATTTATTTTTAAATTCAACTTGGAAATATTTATTTTCTAATAATTTGAGGATATCAAAATTTTATTGTTGGATTGCCACTGACGGCAAGGAGACATGATTCGATTTTTGTGGTAGTTGACACTCCGACGAAGAGTGCACATTTTATTCCAGGGCATACGATGTATCAAGCACCAGACATAGATAAAGTTTTTGTTAGCGATATTGTGAGGTTACATGGTGTACCAAGAAGGATCGTATCTAATCAAGGATCAATGTTTACAGGATGGTGTTGGACGAGTTTCCAAGAGGCCTTGGGAATGGAACTTAATTTTAGTACAACATGTCACCCTGAGACATATGGACAAGAAGAGAGAACCAACCATATTTTGGAGGATATTTTTCATATGTATGTGATGGAACAAGATAAACATTGGGAATATTTCTTGCCATTGGTAGAGTTTTCTTACAACAATAGTTATGAGAGTACGATTAAGATGGCACCATTTGAGTTTCTTTACAGGTGACTGTGTTAGATGTCGTTAGTTGGGATCAACTTGAGGATAGGGTCCTGATGGGACCAGAAGTGATCCAAGAAATAGAAGAATAGATCCAATTGATAAGACAAAGGATTAAATAAGCACAGGATTGACAAAAGAGTTATGCTGATGCGCATCACGTGGACCGTAGTTATGAAGTTGGTGACATAGTTTTCTTGCGGGTAAAACCACAAAAGAGTTTGATCAAGTTTGGGAAGGGTGATAAACTCTCTCCTAGGTTTGTGGGACCTTTCGAGGTTGTGGAAAAGAAAGGACCCGTGGCTTATCGATTAGCCTTGCTTGAGTCTTTGAGGCATATGCACAATGTATTTCATATATCTGTTTTGCGACACTATATTAATGATCCGTCACATGGTATTGACATGAGTTCTTTGCAGGTGTCGGATGAGGGTGCTCTCATGGAGGATCCAATCCAGATTCTGCACCATCACATTCGACAACTACGACGTTGAATATTCGATCAGGTTAAGGTCCAGTCGGATAACTATAGTCCACACTCCGCTACCTAGGAGGACACATACGAGATGTGTCAATAATTTCCTTACATGTTTCATATATTAGACATTTAAATCTATGTCACATACATTTATGTACTTGCATTATATATTTTACAAACTTTGGGACGAAGTTTAAAATAAGAGGGGGTGTATGTAACATCATGTTATATTGAACACACTTTATGGACTTATTCTTTGATGACACTTTCGTGCAAGTGATCTGGCTATGGTGCATTGTAATTTCGTTTCGATTGTGGATTATACATGATGATGATGATGTATTGTGACTTATTATTATTTTTGTTTATATGTATTGGAAGATGTTATTGACGAGTTTTCCTAAGTGTGTAGGACACATGACAGGTCATGGATGTTGATGGCATTAAGGAACTTCCTTGAACTCTAGATTGAGTTAAGGAGTGGATTGTGTTTGTTTGAGTATTTCATTTTATGCACATGTGACATATGATTTATTTCAGTATGATTTATGTATATGAATTAATGAGAGTGTTTTTGTCAGTGGATACAGGCTTGACGATGCTTGCTAATCTGACTCACATAAGGAGTAAAGGGGTCATGCACATAAACTAGAAATTGAGGGAGAGGTGTCACAACATCTCTGTCACAACCTACTAGCACTCTTGACGTGGTTTGAATTGTAGGTTAACGATTACCTAGTTCAATAGGTCCATGATGTCATGAGGGAGGACCGAGACAGTCACTGGCAAAGTTTTCTAATGGGTGCACAATAAGGCAGATTCCCTCTTTCTTATAAGCCCTTACTCTCTCACAAGGTCAATTAAATGGAGTGTTGACTCCAATGGGTCAGAGAAACTTTCAAAACCATTCTAAGGAGAGTGGCACCCTTGGAACATGGAGGTGCATATTGAAGGGTACGTCGTGTAATTAAAACTTGAGTCAATAAATCTAGGTGGCCTACAAAACATTGAAATGATTGGACCTTGTTAGAGTAAAATAATTAAGTAAACAATAAATTATTAATTATGAATCCTAAAAAAAGTCTAATCCTAAGTCTAATACAAAGTCTAAGTCTAAATTTAAACAGAGGACAAAATGAATTATGGCATAAGTTAAAATACCTGAGAATATAATCAAACTCTAGGAAAAAGGAGAAATAAAATTTAAAGGTTGGATAAAATGCACATGTGTGCATGAAATTAATAAAATAGATTTTAAAAATAGAAAAATTAATAATATGAGAGAATAGATGTACACATTGAATAATATCTTGAGTGAAGCTACCACTAGTCTAACTAGAAGAAGACTCATAATCCAACTCTAATTAAGATCTAGTTAGGAGACACTCATTAAATGAAAAATTGGGGAACAAAAGGACAACTAAAAGAGAAAATAGGAACACATTTGGGAATGTGATGGAAATTATATTTTTAAGTAAAATAAAAATGGTAATTACTTGTGCAACTTGGGGAGAGTGTGACTGGATGAATAATCCTAATTAAATTAATTAAAAAGTTAATTATGTGTGCATGAGGACATGTGTCATTGGGGACTTTTCTATAAAAAAAAATATTGTAAAAGGGAAAAGAATCTCACTTATTCTTGGTAATGTTATGCTTCCAGAATTTTGTGGAGTGTGTTTTACTTGTGAGAGATGGGATACCAAGCTTGTAGAAAGAGTGGAACCTCTTCCTTGCGAGGCAAGCCTTGGAGCTATTGTTTGTTGGTTTCTTGTGTGTGGCCTCTTTTCAGCTTGGGGGGATAAGGGGGAAGAAGAGTACCCCTAGCATTGGCTGGGAGGTATCAATTAAGTTTGGTGATTAGCAAGCGGGAGAACAAAATGAGCGCAAGTCTTTGAAGGACGTCATCAACTCTCCGTCTTCTTAGTTCTAGTATTTTATTTCTGAAAAGTTTATTATAGTAAAAGTAATTTGTAAATTAGAGTTGTAAATAATTGCAGAACTATCTGTAACTATGGATTTAAAATGAGTATGTTTGTTGCAGACTATTATGTATTATGTAATCTAGAGATCAATTTTTATTGTCACTACAAAATTATTACGCAATTTGGAATACAGAATTTCGGTGTTCGACATAGATATATGGTGTGCATTGGAATTTCAAGTTTATATTATCATTGCAAATTAAATTACAATCAAAACTTGATTCTTATTACTCGTGCTCAATGATTATGAAATCCAAGTTATATATTATATGGTATCTGAATTAATTATATGCAATCCGATATAGAATTTGGTGTGATTGTAAAACTTAGATCACATTTCCGGAAATAAAAGTTCGTATGGCCATTGTAATTCAAAAGTTGAAAATCGTTGGGTCTTGTAATACCATTTTCAATTTGAAGTTTTTAAAATATGTATGGCTATGGTAAATTTGTTAAATACGATTTGAACTATTGAAGGACGTGGTAAAAGATTTTGTATTCCGAGAAGTTGAAAGTCTTATAGTTGCACATAATAAAAAACCATCGTGAAGTCTTAAAAATTTATGTTAAAAGATAATGTACAGTTCTAATTATAATGAAAGATAGGATTTTATGGAATCATTATAGTTTACCATGTACATCTTGTGTTACATTGGTTTACATAATGAAAATTTACAATGTAATTTTTGTGTTACACTTATCTAGATAATGAATAATTAAGGATCACTGGTATTCTTTAAGGGGAGAAACTTATTATTGTTAATATAAATTATATGTGGTAATCTAAATGAGAAGGTGATTTGTATTTGTTAATTTTAAATATGAATCATTTGTGGAATTCATAATGAAAAGGTGAATTTGTATTTTTTAAATGTTGAATAAATCATTTGTGGCATTTTTAATAACAAGTTGAATTTGTATTTGTTAAATGTTGAATAAATCATATGTGGTATTATTAATGAGAAAGTAAATTTGTATAGATAGTGAATATTAATTATTTGTGTTTTATAGTGAAGGTACATTTTTTTAGATAATGAATAATCACTCGTATGCTTTTATTTTTAAGGGAATAAATTTTATTAAATGTTGAATACAAGATATTGCAGTATTATTAAGAGAAGGCACATTATCTAGCTGATAAATAAATATTTGTTTTTAATTATTAAGGAAAGGAAAACTTCTTTCTAGAATAATGAGTCATTGAATGAGTTAAATTGTGTTGTGATTAAGTGCCTTACCATTATATTTAGTCTTGAGTCTAGATTAGAGTTGGTTATGGGAATAGATATTTCCAGGTTCCTTAGAACAATCGCTAGTCCTGAGACATTAAATGGTCAAAATCAATCGGATGAATCTTGGAGTTGAGCGTTGATTATATGTCTTGGAGGTCCTAACCTTGCAGGGTAGGTTGGAAGGATGGACATATTGTTATCTTGAGGTGATATTATTAATCTATTAGTATGATGATGTTGTAAATGATTCTTGATGTGTAATGATGTGAATAAGAAAATAATGTATAGTTATTGGTGTATTTATTTGTTGTGTAACACTTGTTCTAATGATGTTTCATAAATAAAATAAATTTTTTACCTCTAGTGTACTCACAACATTGATGTTGTAAAGGAGGGGTCGTTACAGTACATTAGGTCCCTACATACCTTCAGACTCTATTACATTAATAGTGGGATGTGTTTGAGGGTCCTCAAGGTTTCCCCCCACAATGAAAGATTTAACATACTATTGATGTAATTATTATGAGGTCACTACCCATTGAACCTACTTAAAATATATCGCATGCTGGGAGTGAAGAACTAGAGAAACAAATGAAGAAAATTTTGGAGGTTGGGCACATTCATCCGAGCTCTTCCCCATGTGACTCTCCTACCTTCATTATTCCCAATAAGGAGTATAATTATTTTTTCTTGGTCACTGATTATAGGGATATCAACGAAATCATGATCAAGAATAGGTATCCTATTCCTTGGATTGAGGATATATTGAATCATTTGGTAGGGGATTACTATTTTACTAAGTTGAACCTCCAAGAATGCTATCATTCGATCTATATGAAGAGTAATGACACTTAGAAAATTTCTTTTAAAACTAAGTTTGGTCTTTTCCAATGGCTATTTATGCGATTTGGTCTCACCAATTCTCCAACAACAATTATGATTCTTGTCAACAATATGTTTAGGTCACATTTGGGATATTGTGTTATCATGTAAATTGGTGCCATCTTAATCCTCAACAAGACTTAGGAAAATCACCTCCACCATCTCCACACCATTCCATATATATTATGTACTTAGAAGTTGTACGTGGAAAGGAAAAACTATTCGTCATTATTTGAGATTTCTTATATCCCATGTCAGTATTCAATATGATCCATCCAACGTTAAATCTCTTTAGGATTGGCCCATGTTGTGCTCTACGATAGAACTCAAAATTTATTATGAGGAATCAATTTCTACTACACGTTTATACCTCATTTCTTATATAAATCATGGCTTACGAACAATAGATTCAGCTAGACATAGTTTACTTGGAATACAAAGGTCCATGCCACCTTTAAGCATCTAAAAAAAATCTTTTGTTCCACTATAATTCTTCATTTTCTAGACCTACAACAACCCTTTGAGATAGAGTCAAATGGTTCCACTATGTTATTGGGGTCATCCTCAAACAAGATGGTCATTTGGTTGATTATCATTCTAAAAATTTGTCTAATAACAATATTTGATACAATTCCTATGATAAATAATTGTATTCCCTTGTCCATTATCTCAAACAACAACATTATTATAGGTTGGGCAAGAAAATGGTCTCGAACACCCAACATCATCCTCTTATTTTCTTGAACACACAAAAAAATATATAGGAGAAAGGATACACTAAATACGCATCTTACATTCAATAATTTCATTTGATAATCAAATACAAGGGTAGCACCAACCAAACTACCAATTTTCTCAGTTTTGCTCCAATTTGTGTTCTTTCAATACTAACATTAGGGTTCTTGAATATGATCACTAGGATAAACAATACTCTTTGGATTTGTATTTTGGTCCCATACTACATTCCCTACGAAACTCTACAAAGGTTGAATAAACACATTTTTTAGATATCAATATATAAATTGCAGTAGTTGTGTTTGTTGGATAATAATGACACAATTCTTCTAATCAATGAGGTCCATGAATCTTCATATGGTGGTCATTTTGGCATCAATAAAAAACTACATCACTCACCACATTATTTCTTTCTCCCACCTTGAAGAATAAATTCAATTCTTTTATTTGGAGTTTCACTCCTTGGAGTACCTCAAAACCTACCAACTACAATATGGGACTCTCCTAGCCATTGCCCATTCCTACACACTCATGGGAATCCATATCTCTTGATTTTGTCGATGGACTTCATATGAACACCCAACATCACAATTCCATCTTTGTAATTATGTGTCAGTTTTCTAAAATGGTCATTTTCACTCCCTGAACTAAGGAACTCACCATACAACAAGTTTCCCATCTATTTATTACCAAAATCTAGGCACATTTCTCCTTCCTCTTGCTATTATATATGATCATAAATCTAGGTTATTTGATCATTTCTACAAAACACTACGGCATTTTTTGTGTTGCAAACTCAAATTTTCAACTTCCTTTGATTCTTAAATGGATGACCAAATAGGGTGGTCAATCACACCCTAAATCATTCCCTTCACATGTTCTATCATATGCATATTTGATGACATAATTATCTACACTTCGTCCAACATAGTTATAATCAAGTATTTCATAGCTCCGCAAGTTATTTCCCTTTTAACGTCTTCTATGGTTTTCAACCTGTTGCACCCTATGAGATTTGTTACTTGCAAATTTTCATAATCCATAGAAGGAATAGAAAAACATTTCTTCATCGTGCGACACATTTTCTTAGATACACATCCAAGTGAAATGTACTTTTGTTGGCACACAACACAAGTATAAACTCCAATAATATCGATATAGGGTTCTTGTTTCATTCAATTTGGGTGATTTGTTTTGGCTTCGTTTTCCAAAACAATGCTATAAAGACCAACAACATCACAAGCTTCATCCTCTTCTCTATGGTCCCTATACTATTATTCAACACTGTGGACAAAATGCTTTCAAGCAATACCTCCCATTTCAACTTGTCATCCATATAGTTATTAATATGAACCATTTGAAGTTGTATGAATATCCTCAACTAGAAGCAAGAGTTCATGTAGCACATACCACTCATAGTATTCATTATTTTCATAATGTATTGTAAGAATATGTCGTTATATACCAATATGGATCTGCAGTACAACAACAATATTCTTCACCATGCTTCAATACATTGCTTACACTTCTTTATATAACATTCTCTATCTTCTAGGAACATTATATAGATGGAATTTTCTAGAAAACCTATTTATTATATCTAACTACCATAATGGGCCTTATTTAATAATATATTGAACCTATTCCACCTTACATTGAATGGCATCCATTGATAATACATAACACCACTCCCATTGGATACCTCCCATATTACCTCCCTAGGTATACTACATTCCACCCCCCTTAAGAATTTTTCATCCTCTAAACATGAGAAGAGACCATAAAATATGATTGACTAAGAATTGTATCCAACGGGTACCAAGTACGATCCTCCATCCATCCTAATGGAAGATGAACATGATGTCCAAATGTTTTTTTTCCACCTTGTTTTGTATCATGTCAGTGTTGTCATTGGATTGGTTCTCTAGACTGATGGCATTCTGTAGTGTCGGTAGGACTCTGATGCATCCCCCCTCCCCTCCTGAGGGTTCTGTGCCCTCTCAGTCTAGGATCTTTCAATATACTGAGTCAGATCGACTCTTTGGGCCTCTGTTAGACCCAAACTAACTTTACAAAAGTCCCCTTTTTTCTTTTGGTGCAGGTCCTGTGATACTTGTGGCCTCTTCCTGAGCGCTTTTGAAATGTTGAGTTACAGGTGCTAGCTCCTTTTTCATTAGCCCCTTCCTTCATATGGCCCTGGGATATGTAATCACATAAATACGTGATTGCAGAGCGACCAAACGTGGTTTGAGACAAACCCTCTTTTCTCCCCGCAATTCACCTCTAGATGCCACGTATCCCTTTGCCAATACGGTGGTTTCAATTCCACGTATCCCTTTGCCAATACCATGGTTTTAAAGTCTGAGCATGTTTTGGCCCCACAATCCAGCTCGATTGTCGATCTTATGACCTCGACGATGTTTCGTGATCAATGGCTAAGATCTATCCTCTTTTTCTACCTTCTCTCCTCCTTTCATGCACATTCCCAAATCTCCACAATCTATCGACACATACCTTCGTTCCAATCAACGACTATGATTGATTTCTCCTTTCAGGCTTCGGGAGTTTCAACGCTCAACTCCGTCCCTCTGAAACAATGTTCTTCTAAAGTGGAATATTTGCTGACACCTATCCCTAGAAAACATATGGCTTAGATATGCCTCCCTTCCTTCCTTCTCTCTGCATTTCAATCTTCTGAAGTGGAAGATCTGCTGACACCTGTCCTCAACCAACGGACGACTCAGATGAACTCTGGCCCTCCAGATTTTGGGAGTTCTTGTTAAACACTTCCTCTTTCTTCCAGAGTGATCTATTCGAAATGGAAGATCGTCTGCCATGTGTCCTCGTAAATCAACGAATCTTCCTCTACTTTGGGACTTTGGCCCTTTCAACCAGATCAACGGTCCTTCGACCCCCCTTCTCGATCAACGATCGAGATCTCTTTTGGGGTTTCGACGTTTCCCCTCCGCTTTCCTCTGGAGTTCTAGATCTGGCATCACATGTCCTCCTTTAAATCGACGGTTCTCGTCTACTTCGGGACTTCGACCTTCGGAAGTCTCAATTCTCAACTTCTCCCCACTCTGCTTTTCCCAAAAAATTTTACCTGGAGTACACAATCGGTTGACACGTACCCCCCTGGCGATCAATGACCAGGATCTACTCTTTGGATCTTCGACTCTTCGGCCCTTCAGATCTTGGGCTCTTCTGGCTTTAGCCATTCGGCTCTTCGGATCTTCTAGCTTCATCCATTCAATCTTCGACTCTTTGGGCTTCGAGAGTTTCAAAATCCTACACACTTGTTCCTCCTGGAGTGCTTTCACCCGAAATGCATGGTCTCTTGACACATGTCTCCCCTTTGATCTAACGACCTTTATTCACTTCGNCTGACACCTATCCCTAGAAAACATATGGCTTAGATATGCCTCCCTTCCTTCCTTCTCTCTGCATTTCAATCTTCTGAAGTGGAAGATCTGCTGACACCTGTCCTCAACCAACGGATGACTCAGATGAACTCTGGCCCTCCAGATTTTGGGAGTTCTTGTTAAACACTTCCTCTTTCTTCCAGAGTGATCTATTCGAAATGGAAGATTGTCTGCCATGTGTCCTCGTAAATCAACGAATCTTCCTCTACTTCGGGACTTTGGCCCTTTCAACCAGATCAACGGTCCTTCGACCCCCCTTCTCGATCAACGATCGAGATCTCTTTTGGGGTTTCGACGTTTCCCCCTCTGCTTTCCTCTGGAGTTCTAGATCTGGCATCACATGTCTTCCTTTAAATCGACGGTTCTCGTCTACTTCGGGACTTCGACCTTTGGAAGTCTCAATTATCAACTTCTCCCCACTCTGCTTTTCCCAAAATTTTTTACCTGGAGTACACAATCGGTTGACACGTACCCCCCTGGCGATCAATGACCAGGATCTACTCTTTGGATCTTCGACTCTTCGGCCCTTCAGATCTTGGGCTCTTCTAGCTTTAGCCATTCGGCTCTTTGGATCTTCTAGCTTCATCCATTCAATCTTCGACTCTTTGGGCTTCGAGAGTTTCAAAATCCTACACACTTGTTCCTCCTGGAGTGCTTTCACCCAAAATGCATGGTCTCTTGACACATGTCTCCCCTTTGATCTAACGACCTTTATTAACTTCGGCTCTTCGGGCTTCGGGAGTTTCAACTCCTGCGCACTCGTTCCTCCAAAAGTGATTTCACCCAAAGACTCAGATCTGTTGACGGGTGTCTCCTCATGACCAACGGATTGGATCTACTTTGGCCTTCGGCTATTTCACCTCCTGCTGATCTACGAACTTTTGAAGTTGTAGATCTTGCACCACCTACCCCTCTTGACAATGGATGGTCCCAAGTCACTTTGGGACTTCAGGACTTTGGTAAGTCTTCTCTCCCGTGCACACAATGGTTAAAACTCGTGCATTTTACCTTGGATCAGGTGACTATCGATCCTTGGTTCTCAGATCTGACGGTCTAGATATATTCATCTCCTTTGCGCTCTCCTTTTATTTCCTAGATGTTGATCTAACGGTCCATACTTCTTCCAACCACAGATCCGACGACTGTTGTCACTCCTCCTCCTAAGTTTTTGTATTTCTTCCGAATTGGAAGATTCTGTAAATGTTCAAAGGCTTCGGCCCTTGAAATTTCTCCTACAAACCTGCTATCTTGGGTCTTGTCTTCGCTTTTGGAAGAACTATCTCTTTTGAGCTTTAGGAATTGGAATAATTCCATCTCCTTGCATTATCTCTTCTGATATTTTCAATATAATAAGTCTCTTAAGGGTCTCGACCCTTCTGCTCCCTTCAAAGGGTTCTTGTGCCCTCCCGGAAACCTCTCGCTCAGGGAACACCTTGCTGAGAATTTTCTACAGAGTGGTCAGTAAATCTGTGAGTGTATTCCTCTGATACTCCTCTCTTCGAACTCGACAAAGAGTTCTACTTGTTCAAACTTGCACTTGCTCGCTAGCCACTTGGCAGAGTTCCACAGAGTTCTCGGTGAATCTGCCTCTCTATGATTCCTCTGCACAATTTCTCGTCTAAGGTATTCAACAAACTTCAACTTTCCCTTGAGTTTTTATCACTCTGGTGCACCCTCCTGGCACATTCCTTTCTGATGCCTCAGAGTTCATATGTTCACTCCTTGCACTGGCTACATAACCTCCAATGTTCTATTATGCACTCCTTGCATAGCCTAAAGAACCCAGAACGATATCTTGAACTCAACAAAGATAGAGAAATCTATCTTCCTACTGTAGATGAAACCTATCATACACCTACAACATACAATATAAACACATAGATAACATTCATAGAACAAAGATAACACAAATGGATATCATATGCAGGAAAAACTACTTTTCTTTGTATTAAGATTAATGTATGTTTACAAATGTGTACATAGAAACTAGACTATCGTAGAGTCTCAGTTCTTTCTCCTACTCCTATTTCTAATATTTTGAGCTTCACGGGCTCTCTCTCAGAATCCTCCTCCTAAAACTTCATTTCCCATAAACCTTTTGGAATCCTATCCCTAAATCTCATTATGAAATCTGATACAAAGATCTCCTTACAAAAGAGGGCTCTATGAGCTTATCCTCTCTTCACCTAACCTCATCTATTACATTGAAGTTTCTTTAATGACCAATAGTATGAATTGAATATAGATCCATCAACCTGTCAACCATTAAAGTCAACCTCATATTCTTCCTATACAAAGGCATGGCTTGGTTTTCACTCAACTTTACAACATTAATCCCTATAGGATCATATTTCAAATTTTAAAATGGAGGGTCTGTGCCTCTCCCTTTCTCCAATGTGCGCCTATGTGTTGGCTTGCTGGAACATATGCTAATGTGGAATAATGATCTTGCATCATACTCCACTGCTGCAAAAAATTCATGAGCTCCTTCTCATGAGCTCTCCAGCTCTATTGAAATCCTCCTAGATCCCAAACTTCTCCTTGGAGCTTTCCTCATGCTCCTCTATTTTGTTGTTGTTGCTGCTTCTTCTTCCCTGCTACACTTGTGGGATCTCCTCTATTCATCTTCCCCTTGTTGACTGCTTCTTGTGTTGACCTCAACATCAACCTCCTTATCTCCTCAATCACCTCTTCCAGTTGTTCTGTTGGCTGGCTCTTGTTCTGCAACCTGATCCGCTGCACTTCCTCCTTGTCAATGGGTAGATCAACCTGATCTCCCTTGATTCCTTCATCTCCCATGGAATTATCTTGCCACCTTGATACAAACTCCAGTTCTATAGTCTCATCACTGAGTTGTTTCTCAGCTTCCTCCTCTGAAAAATTAGCTTATGTCATCTCCTCTATTGTTGGTTAAACTCCAACTCCCTCCAGCTGCTCCGCTGGCTAGTATGCTCCTCCATCTATCTCCAACCTGATCTATTGGATGTGTTGGCTTTGCACTATAACCCTTCTCTCTAGGGATTCCAGTTCCTCATACAGGTCAGCAAAATCTATGTTGTTTGCTTCCTCTTCTGTTGCAGGCTTCAATGCTGCAGTCATCTCCTATTCAGCTTCCTGGATGAAAATTGTAAGCATTTATGTTGAATGTTCCTCTTCTTATATTGGGGAAAACATCAGTTTATTATCCTTCTCCTTCTCCTCTTTGATAGTCTCTACATGTTTTCCTTCTTCTTTTGCACCTGCAACATTTTTTCTAGCCTCTACTTGGCTGCTTGGAAGGAATATTTTGATTCCCCCAATGATCAGAATGCACCTCTGATCTTCCTCTTTGATGGTGGAAGTATTTAACTTCTCATCATCTTCATTCACATGGTCTTCAAAACCACATGAATATTCATCTATCAACACTCCTTTATTATTTGAACTTTCTTCTAAGCTCCTGAGACTTTCAGACAGTCTCATTCTAATTCCCTTGCCCCCTGGAAATCTAGGATTTCTCCCCTGCTCTCCTGGAAGTCTATGAGATCTTTGACTGATCTCATCTCATTTTCCACCTGGAAATATGAATTTTCATCTCTACCCTCCTGACAGTTCATGGGATCACTTGATCTCATTTGATGGACAACCTGGCTATCTGAACTTTCAACACTGCACCTCTGGAAGTATATGAGAACTTCAAATGATCTCTCTCCCTTTCCCACCTGGCAACTTGAAAGTGCATCTCTGCCCACCTGGCAATTTATGATATCCTTTGATGAGCTATCTTCCTCATCACTCAAGGTTCTCCCAAATTATGGTTCACAGATGTAAACCACTTCCTCTATTTCCCTAAGGTCTTCAACATGCCTCAACCACCTCCTTTCTACTTGTTGCTGATTTCTAGCCAAAAACTTTTGAACATGACATTTTACCTTCCTGTTCAGAGGCCATTCGTACCTCCAGTGTACCTTTGCCTCCTGTTGCATTTTTAATGTCAGTTGTTCCATCCTTGCTCTTATCTCATTGATATCTAGATCCATCTCTAGCTTGTTTTTATGCTTATGGCCTTCTCTCCAACCACGTTCATGGTCTTCAGTTTCCATTTTCACCCTCTTCTTTCCATTCTGACAAGTCTATGGATTACTCTGCATTCGAGACAATCTCCAAATTTTCTTACAACTCACCTGACTGTTCTATTTGTTTTTGCACACTTTCAACAATTATTTTCACAGAGCATCAGTACTCTGTCTCCTCCTTCACCTGTTGTCTACAGGAAAACTTGTGCTTCTAATACTACTTGACGATCCATACTATATCCTTTATCTCCTTCGCCTGAAATCTATAGACGAAAATTGTTCTTTGATACCACTTGATGCAACCCCCCTCCCCTCCTCGGGTTTTTGTGACCTCCCGGTCTAGGATATTTTAATATGCTGAGTCAGATCGACTCTTCAGGCCTCTGTTAGACCCCAACTAACTTTACACAGGTCCCCTTTTTTATTTTGGTGAAGGTCCTGTGATACCTACAACCTCTTGCTACGCGCTTCTGAAATGTTGAGTTTCAGGCGCTAGCTCCATTTTCATTAGCCCCTTCCTTCATATGGCTCTAGGATATGACCTCACGTAAATAAACAATTGCGGAGTGGGCAAAAGTGGTTTGATACCAACCCTCTTTTCTCCCCGCAATTCACCTCCAACTGCCATGTATCCCTTTGTCAATACTGTGGTTTCAATTGTATCTTGCCCTAATAATTTTAAAGTCAGAGCATGTTCTGGCCCCTGCAATCCATCTCGACCATCGATATTCTGACCTCAACAGTGTTTCATGGTCAATGACTGAGATCTATCCTCTTTTTTTGCCTTCTCTCTTTCTTTCATGCGCGTTCTTAGATCTCCATGATCTGTCGACACACACCCTCATTCCAATCAATGACTACGATTGAATTCTCCTTTTGGGATTCAAGATTTTCAACTCTCAACTTTGTCCCTCTGAAACAATGATCTTCTGAAGTGGAAGATCTACTGACACCTGTCCCTAGAAAACAGGCAGCTCATATATGCCTCCCTTCCCTCCTTCTCTCCACATGTCAATCTTCTGAAGTGAAAGATCTATTGACACCTGTCCTCAACCAACAGACGGCTCAGATGAACTATATCCCTTCGACTTTCAGGAGTACTTTTTTAACACTTCCTCTTTATTCCAGAGTGATTTCTCTGAAATGGTAAATCATCTTCCATGTGTCCTCCTAAATCAATGATGCTTCCTCCGCTTCAGGACTTTGACCCTTTCAACCTGATCAACTGTCCTTCGACCCCCCTTCTCAATCAAAGATCGATATCTCCTTCCGGGTTTTGATGTTTTCCCCCTCCGCTTTTCTTCAGAGTTCTAGATCTGGCGTCATGTGTCCTCNCTGACACCTATCCCTAGAAAACATATGGCTTAGATATGCCTCCCTTCCTTCCTTCTCTCTGCATTTCAATCTTCTGAAGTGGAAGATCTGCTGACACCTGTCCTCAACCAACGGATGACTCAGATGAACTCTGGCCCTCCAGATTTTGGGAGTTCTTGTTAAACACTTCCTCTTTCTTCCAGAGTGATCTATTCGAAATGGAAGATTGTCTGCCATGTGTCCTCGTAAATCAACGAATCTTCCTCTACTTCGGGACTTTGGCCCTTTCAACCAGATCAACGGTCCTTCGACCCCCCTTCTCGATCAACGATCGAGATCTCTTTTGGGGTTTCGACGTTTCCCCCTCTGCTTTCCTCTGGAGTTCTAGATCTGGCATCACATGTCTTCCTTTAAATCGACGGTTCTCGTCTACTTCGGGACTTCGACCTTTGGAAGTCTCAATTATCAACTTCTCCCCACTCTGCTTTTCCCAAAATTTTTTACCTGGAGTACACAATCGGTTGACACGTACCCCCCTGGCGATCAATGACCAGGATCTACTCTTTGGATCTTCGACTCTTCGGCCCTTCAGATCTTGGGCTCTTCTAGCTTTAGCCATTCGGCTCTTTGGATCTTCTAGCTTCATCCATTCAATCTTCGACTCTTTGGGCTTCGAGAGTTTCAAAATCCTACACACTTGTTCCTCCTGGAGTGCTTTCACCCAAAATGCATGGTCTCTTGACACATGTCTCCCCTTTGATCTAACGACCTTTATTAACTTCGGCTCTTCGGGCTTCGGGAGTTTCAACTCCTGCGCACTCGTTCCTCCAAAAGTGATTTCACCCAAAGACTCAGATCTGTTGACGGGTGTCTCCTCATGACCAACGGATTGGATCTACTTTGGCCTTCGGCTATTTCACCTCCTGCTGATCTACGAACTTTTGAAGTTGTAGATCTTGCACCACCTACCCCTCTTGACAATGGATGGTCCCAAGTCACTTTGGGACTTCAGGACTTTGGTAAGTCTTCTCTCCCGTGCACACAATGGTTAAAACTCGTGCATTTTACCTTGGATCAGGTGACTATCGATCCTTGGTTCTCAGATCTGACGGTCTAGATATATTCATCTCCTTTGCGCTCTCCTTTTATTTCCTAGATGTTGATCTAACGGTCCATACTTCTTCCAACCACAGATCCGACGACTGTTGTCACTCCTCCTCCTAAGTTTTTGTATTTCTTCCGAATTGGAAGATTCTGTAAATGTTCAAAGGCTTCGGCCCTTGAAATTTCTCCTACAAACCTGCTATCTTGGGTCTTGTCTTCGCTTTTGGAAGAACTATCTCTTTTGAGCTTTAGGAATTGGAATAATTCCATCTCCTTGCATTATCTCTTCTGATATTTTCAATATAATAAGTCTCTTAAGGGTCTCGACCCTTCTGCTCCCTTCAAAGGGTTCTTGTGCCCTCCCGGAAACCTCTCGCTCAGGGAACACCTTGCTGAGAATTTTCTACAGAGTGGTCAGTAAATCTGTGAGTGTATTCCTCTGATACTCCTCTCTTCGAACTCGACAAAGAGTTCTACTTGTTCAAACTTGCACTTGCTCGCTAGCCACTTGGCAGAGTTCCACAGAGTTCTCGGTGAATCTGCCTCTCTATGATTCCTCTGCACAATTTCTCGTCTAAGGTATTCAACAAACTTCAACTTTCCCTTGAGTTTTTATCACTCTGGTGCACCCTCCTGGCACATTCCTTTCTGATGCCTCAGAGTTCATATGTTCACTCCTTGCACTGGCTACATAACCTCCAATGTTCTATTATGCACTCCTTGCATAGCCTAAAGAACCCAGAACGATATCTTGAACTCAACAAAGATAGAGAAATCTATCTTCCTACTGTAGATGAAACCTATCATACACCTACAACATACAATATAAACACATAGATAACATTCATAGAACAAAGATAACACAAATGGATATCATATGCAGGAAAAACTACTTTTCTTTGTATTAAGATTAATGTATGTTTACAAATGTGTACATAGAAACTAGACTATCGTAGAGTCTCAGTTCTTTCTCCTACTCCTATTTCTAATATTTTGAGCTTCACGGGCTCTCTCTCAGAATCCTCCTCCTAAAACTTCATTTCCCATAAACCTTTTGGAATCCTATCCCTAAATCTCATTATGAAATCTGATACAAAGATCTCCTTACAAAAGAGGGCTCTATGAGCTTATCCTCTCTTCACCTAACCTCATCTATTACATTGAAGTTTCTTTAATGACCAATAGTATGAATTGAATATAGATCCATCAACCTGTCAACCATTAAAGTCAACCTCATATTCTTCCTATACAAAGGCATGGCTTGGTTTTCACTCAACTTTACAACATTAATCCCTATAGGATCATATTTCAAATTTTAAAATGGAGGGTCTGTGCCTCTCCCTTTCTCCAATGTGCGCCTATGTGTTGGCTTGCTGGAACATATGCTAATGTGGAATAATGATCTTGCATCATACTCCACTGCTGCAAAAAATTCATGAGCTCCTTCTCATGAGCTCTCCAGCTCTATTGAAATCCTCCTAGATCCCAAACTTCTCCTTGGAGCTTTCCTCATGCTCCTCTATTTTGTTGTTGTTGCTGCTTCTTCTTCCCTGCTACACTTGTGGGATCTCCTCTATTCATCTTCCCCTTGTTGACTGCTTCTTGTGTTGACCTCAACATCAACCTCCTTATCTCCTCAATCACCTCTTCCAGTTGTTCTGTTGGCTGGCTCTTGTTCTGCAACCTGATCCGCTGCACTTCCTCCTTGTCAATGGGTAGATCAACCTGATCTCCCTTGATTCCTTCATCTCCCATGGAATTATCTTGCCACCTTGATACAAACTCCAGTTCTATAGTCTCATCACTGAGTTGTTTCTCAGCTTCCTCCTCTGAAAAATTAGCTTATGTCATCTCCTCTATTGTTGGTTAAACTCCAACTCCCTCCAGCTGCTCCGCTGGCTAGTATGCTCCTCCATCTATCTCCAACCTGATCTATTGGATGTGTTGGCTTTGCACTATAACCCTTCTCTCTAGGGATTCCAGTTCCTCATACAGGTCAGCAAAATCTATGTTGTTTGCTTCCTCTTCTGTTGCAGGCTTCAATGCTGCAGTCATCTCCTATTCAGCTTCCTGGATGAAAATTGTAAGCATTTATGTTGAATGTTCCTCTTCTTATATTGGGGAAAACATCAGTTTATTATCCTTCTCCTTCTCCTCTTTGATAGTCTCTACATGTTTTCCTTCTTCTTTTGCACCTGCAACATTTTTTCTAGCCTCTACTTGGCTGCTTGGAAGGAATATTTTGATTCCCCCAATGATCAGAATGCACCTCTGATCTTCCTCTTTGATGGTGGAAGTATTTAACTTCTCATCATCTTCATTCACATGGTCTTCAAAACCACATGAATATTCATCTATCAACACTCCTTTATTATTTGAACTTTCTTCTAAGCTCCTGAGACTTTCAGACAGTCTCATTCTAATTCCCTTGCCCCCTGGAAATCTAGGATTTCTCCCCTGCTCTCCTGGAAGTCTATGAGATCTTTGACTGATCTCATCTCATTTTCCACCTGGAAATATGAATTTTCATCTCTACCCTCCTGACAGTTCATGGGATCACTTGATCTCATTTGATGGACAACCTGGCTATCTGAACTTTCAACACTGCACCTCTGGAAGTATATGAGAACTTCAAATGATCTCTCTCCCTTTCCCACCTGGCAACTTGAAAGTGCATCTCTGCCCACCTGGCAATTTATGATATCCTTTGATGAGCTATCTTCCTCATCACTCAAGGTTCTCCCAAATTATGGTTCACAGATGTAAACCACTTCCTCTATTTCCCTAAGGTCTTCAACATGCCTCAACCACCTCCTTTCTACTTGTTGCTGATTTCTAGCCAAAAACTTTTGAACATGACATTTTACCTTCCTGTTCAGAGGCCATTCGTACCTCCAGTGTACCTTTGCCTCCTGTTGCATTTTTAATGTCAGTTGTTCCATCCTTGCTCTTATCTCATTGATATCTAGATCCATCTCTAGCTTGTTTTTATGCTTATGGCCTTCTCTCCAACCACGTTCATGGTCTTCAGTTTCCATTTTCACCCTCTTCTTTCCATTCTGACAAGTCTATGGATTACTCTGCATTCGAGACAATCTCCAAATTTTCTTACAACTCACCTGACTGTTCTATTTGTTTTTGCACACTTTCAACAATTATTTTCACAGAGCATCAGTACTCTGTCTCCTCCTTCACCTGTTGTCTACAGGAAAACTTGTGCTTCTAATACTACTTGACGATCCATACTATATCCTTTATCTCCTTCGCCTGAAATCTATAGACGAAAATTGTTCTTTGATACCACTTGATGCAACCCCCCTCCCCTCCTCGGGTTTTTGTGACCTCCCGGTCTAGGATATTTTAATATGCTGAGTCAGATCGACTCTTCAGGCCTCTGTTAGACCCCAACTAACTTTACACAGGTCCCCTTTTTTATTTTGGTGAAGGTCCTGTGATACCTACAACCTCTTGCTACGCGCTTCTGAAATGTTGAGTTTCAGGCGCTAGCTCCATTTTCATTAGCCCCTTCCTTCATATGGCCCTAGGATATGACCTCACGTAAATACACAATTGCGGAGTGGGAAAAAGTGGTTTGAGACCAACCCTCTTTTCTCCCCGCAATTCACCTCCAACTGCCATGTATCCCTTTGTCAATACTGTGGTTTCAATTGTATCCTGCCCTAATAATTTTAAAGTCAGAGCATGTTCTGGCCCCTGCAATCCAGCTCGACCATCGATCTTCTGACCTCAACAGTGTTTCATGGTCAATGACTGAGATCTATCCTCTTTTTCTGCCTTCTCTCTTTCTTTCATGCGTGTTCTTAGATCTCCACGATCTGTCGACACACACCCTCATTCCAATCAACGACTACGATTGAATTATCCTTTTGGGATTCAATATTTTCAACTCTCAACTTTGTCCCTCTGAAACAATGATCTTCTGAAGTGGAAGATCTACTGACACCTGTCCCTAGAAAACAGGCAACTCATACATGCCTCCCTTCCCTCCTTCTCTCCACATGTCAATCTTCTGAAGTGAAAGATCTGTTGACACCTGTCCTCAACCAACAGATGGCTCAGATGAACTATATCCCTTCGACTTTCAGGAGTACTTTTTTAACACTTCCTCTTTATTCCAGAGTGATTTCTCCGAAATGGTAAATCATCTTCGATGTGTCCTCCTAAATCAATGATGCTGCCTCCGCTTCAGGACTTTGACCCTTTCAACCTGATCAACGGTCCTTCGACCCCCCTTCTCGATCAAAGATCGATATCTCCTTCCGGGTTTTGATTTTTCCCCCCTCCGCTTTTCTTCAGAGTTCTAGATCTGGCGTCATGTGTCCTCCTTCAAAACAATAGTTCTCATCCTCTTCAGGACTTCAACCTTCAGAATTCTCAAATGTCAACTTCTCCATGCTCTACTTTTCTAGGAATGTCTTACCCAAAGTAAAAAATCGGTTGACACGTACCCCCCTAGTGATCAACGACCAAGATCTACTCTTCAGCTCTTTGGCACTTCGGCCCTTCAACTCTTCGGCTCTTCTGGCTTCGGCTCTTCGGGCTTCGGGAGTTTCAAACTCCTATGCACTCGTTCTTCCCAGAGTTTTTTCACTCAAAATACACAGTCTCTTGATGTGTGTCTCCCCCTTGATATGATGACATCTATTTAATTCGGATCTCTGGGATTCGGGAGATTCAAATATTGCGCACTCATTCCTCCTAGAGTGCTTTCACCCGAAGACTCAGATCTGTTCACGCATGTCTCCTCACGACCAACGGCTTGGATCTACTTCAGCCTTCAGCTATTTCACCTCCTCCTAATCTATGAACTTCTAAAGTTGTAGATCTTTCTCCACCTACCCCTCTTGATGATGGACGACCCCAAGTCACTTAGGGACTTTGGGACTTTGGTAAGTCTTCTCTCTCATGCACACAAGGGTTAAAACTTGTGCACTTTACCTTGGATCGGACGACTGTCGATCCTTGGTGCTCAAATATGACGGTTTGGACCTATTATTCTCCTATGCGCTCTCCTTTTCTTTCCTAGATGTTGATCTAACGGTCTAGAATTCTTCCAACCATAGATCCAATAGTTGTTGTCGCTCCTCGTCCTGAGTTTTTGTATTTCTTCTGACTTGGAAGATTTTGTAAATGTTCAAAGGCTTCGACCCTTGAACTTTCTCCTACGAACCCGCCTATCTTGGGTCTCATATTCGCTTCTGGAAGCACTATCTCTTCTGAGATTTAGGACTTGGAATAAGTCTGTCTCTTGTGCACTCCTTGAATTATCTCTTGTAATCTTTTTTATTTACTCAGTCTCTTAAGGGTGTTGACCCTTCTTCTCCCTTCAAAGGGTTCTTGTGCCCTCTTGGAAACCTCTCGCTCAAAGCACACCTTGTTGAGAATTTTATATAGAGTGTTCAATAACTCTGTGAGTGTCTTCCTCTGATACTCCTCCCTTATAACTCGACAAAGAGTTCTCCTTATGCACACTTTCACTTTCTCGATTCCCACTTGTTAGAGTTCCATAGAGTTATCTGTGACTATGTCTCTCTATGCTTCCTCTGCACTGTTTCTCCTCTAAGGCATTCAACAACCTTGAGTTTTCCGTTGAGTTTTTATCATTCTGGTGCACCCTCCTGACACTTTCCTTTCTAACTCCTCAGAGTTCAGATGTGCACTCCTTGCACTGGCTACAGAACCTCCAATGTTCTGGTGTGCACTCCTTGCACAGCCTAAAGAACCCAGAACAATATTTCGAACTCAACAAAGATACATAAATCTATCTTCCTACTACAGATGAAACCTATCATACACCTACAACATACATAAACACATATATAACATTCATAGAACAAATATAACACAAATGGATATCATATGCAAGAAAAAATGCTTTTCTTTGTATTAAGATGAATGTTTGTTTACAAATGTGTACGTAGAAATTGGACTATCACAGAGTCTCAATTATTTCTCCTACTCCTATTTATGATATTTCAAGCTTCTCATGCTCTCTCTTAGAATCCTCCTCCTAAAACTTAATTTCCCATAAACCTTTCAGAATCCTCTACCTAACTCTCGTTATGAAATCTGATACAAATATCTCCTTACAAAAGAGGGCTCTACGAGCTTATCCTCTTTTCACCTAACCTCATATATTACATTGAAGTTTCTTTAATGGCCATATAGCCTGAATTGAATCTAGAGCCATCAACCTGTCATCCATTAAAGGCGACCTCATCTTCTGCCTATACAAAGGCATGGCTTGATTTTCACTCAACCTTACAACATTAATCCTTATAGGATCATATTTCAAATTTAAAAATGGGATGGTCAGTGCCTCTCCCTTTCTCCAATGCACGCCTATGTGTTGGCTTGCTGGTGCATATGTTGACGTGGAAGGATTCTCCTACATCAGACTCCATCCACCTCTTGATAGGTTTCATTTCTGGTTCCTTGCTGGTGCATAAGTGTTGATGGTTGTTGTCTTGGTTGAAAATGCCCAATCCGTTCTGGTTCCATGTTGTCTTGATGACATGGTTATAATATTTCTTATTTAGTGGAAAAACATGGCCATGTCCCACCTCATGCCACGTAATTCATTATAATAGCTGATGAGTTTCAAGCTCATTTCTCACATTTGTGTGAGAAATAATATATGATTTGAAATTTACTTGGAGGAATTGATATGATCTAGGAAGTAATGCATCCATTTGATATCAGTGTAGCTATCTTATTATTATTATTATTATT
>JZKD02S2136140.1:19233-45222 GCA_000966675.3 Picea glauca
TACATGCAACCATAATAACTGACATGCAAACACTATAAACAAAGATCGTCTACATCAAACCCTAAAACGCATCCAGAAACCCCCAGTGTATCAGATCTGCATGTTAGAGCAGTAATATCGTAGCAAATATCTTGATCAGCCGGATCAGGGATATTTCATGCCCTAGGACACAACATAACAACAAGTTCAATAGGAATAGCCTGACGGCAAAACCCGAAGGCCGGTCAAAATGCAGGGCTTCGCAAAGATCTACGAGATTGACGTGAGTGGCATTTTCGATAGGGAGAAATCCGAAGGGGTGAGGACAATCGATTTGCTATAAAGCCAAAATGAAAAGAATCGAGCCATCGATTTCACAGTGGACCCAGTACATTGAAACCCATTGGAGTTTTGTCGTGCTCGGTAATTGTTGCATGGTTTGAGAATCCATTGCGATCTAGATCGATAGATCGGAGGACCGTCGGTCGTCGAATCTGTCGAAAACCTTCTTCTTGGAAGGATCCATTCAAAGGGTAAATTGGAGTGATTGTATTTTTTGAACGAGTATGCCCGACTGACTAAAGTTCATGCATATTTTCAGCCCACAAAGATCTAGAGCGTAGATCACAACAAATCTTGTCGGTTGGATCTGTCAAAACTTGGGAACATCCTTTAATTGTGGGGCATTTTGGGAAGGCTACACCAATCTTGTCCATCGATTGGAGCTCAATCATAGCCCTTAGATCCTATGGGAAGTGGTGTCTTCAAGAAAAACCTTTCAGAAAGGATTGGGGAGGTTGGTGTGGCTTGTGTTCTGAGTGGTTTTGTCCGACTGACTATCCACCTGTTAACCACTAGATTTTCACCCTTGAAAATATTGAGGGTTAAGATCAAGCATACACGATTTAGGTTGGCATTCAGAGTTTTTCCTAGAGTTTACCACTTGTATGAGCCAGAGGTTGGTTCACATCAGAGATAGGTACATGACTAGTATAAGGTTGTTTTTTGTTTCAGAATTAGAGCTAGCACAATTTTACATGAATTTGAGAGAGATTTCTATATATAGCAGGTGACCCTACTTTTTAGGAGATAGTGATTGGAGACTCATTTGATAGTTTTGATCATATAGCGTTGGTCCTTGCATGATACCGAGCCCAATGAAATTTTTTTGGGGATCATGCAAGTACTTTATATTTTTAGCAAGTTCATCTCAAGGCCTCAGATCAGGATTCTGAGCATACAATATTGATCCTTGAGATATTCTAAGTCTTTTGGACCTTGTCTGGGATGACTTGTTAGCATATTTGTTTTAAGCAAGTGGAGCACCAGGGCTCGCATGTCAATTCCGATCGCATATATGGAATCCTCATGGAAAATTGAATCCAATGAGTATGATATCATTAACATGAGACAAGATTTTATTTTTAGACATATGAAACATGGTGGTGTTCTCCTAGTCATCCTGGATGTTTTTGACAGTTTCCTATTTTTTTGAAGTTGGACCCTACTTTTAGAGGTTCTTGTTAATAGCATGGGTGGTCGCCTCCAAAGGTGACAAGTGGAAAGGTTAGATTTCGACATTTGGCAGAGATGTAGTGACATGTGGCAATGGAGTGGCATAATTAAGGAGGGTGCACTTTCCAATGGTAAAAGCAATTAAATGAGAATCAAATAAGTAAAAAGAGGTCATGTGGATGAGGTGGTAGTCTCATGGATGTGATTGAGCCAATCAAGGCTTAAATCACTCACTTAATTTCCTTTCACTCGTCATTAACTCACTTTCCATGCAATTGATTCCATAAAAATCCCTTTTAATTCCTGTTAAAGACTAAATCCCTAAAATTTAGGGCTTGAGCCGATCAAGGCTTAAATCACTCACTTAATTTTCTCTCACTCGTCATTAACTCACTTTCCATGCAATTAATTCCATAAAAATCCCTTTTAATTCATCTTAAAAGCTAAATCCCTAAAATTTAGGACATATTCGTCACTTCTCTTCACTTAACTTGCCTTCATGTGCTTCCCCCATTCCTACTCCATCTCTCATGCAACAATGGTTTCTTATGGAAAAGTGCACCCCCATTCACTATATATTGGAGGCTTGGTCACAAGTTTATGGTGGGATATTTGCAGCAGTGGCATACTCTCATATTTTTCTCTTCTCTCTCATTCTCTAGTCTAGCTACTTTATCTTTGAGCAAGGGTGATCATTATACCTGGTTGTGGACTTGTTGAATATGGCACAATCAACCCTTTGGCAAGCCTATAATAAAGAAATGTTGTGTTTGTTTTCTGAACTTTCCTTCTTGTTAGTACTTTGTTTAATTCTTGCAATTACATTAGTATTTCATGCTATTCATTGTGATATTAGGCCATCTTTGGAGTAGTTTCTCTTCTATTTTCATCTATCTCTCTTATGCTAACCCTGTAGGATCCCTCCAAGCAACATAAAATCTACTTTTCCCTCACATCTTGGGCAGTTGTTACATGCTTTGCAAGACACATCAATTGTTTTTTGTCATTAATTGCATAAAATCATACTTCTGGACAACAACAAATTATGCTAGGGACTCCCCCTTGAGGTTGGCATGCACCAACCCAAACGGAGAGGGGTCTAACCCGTGACAATTTGGGGCTTTTCTCCTTGAATTATCCGCTCCTTTATCATTGTTTTTCCTATTATATCAACTCAATTGGAGGGTGAAAAAGTGTTCTAACAAATTGGCATCATTGTTGGGGAACACAAGCCTTGGTAACACAACATTCAGTGGGTTTTTATTTCATTGTTATACTTTGTTTTAGATCACTTGGTGACTCCACATGATACAAGGACGACTCCATGGGGGACTTACACAAGAAGATATTTTGGTTTCGATTCCCTCACACAGTTTAGTTCTGAGCTTCAGCAAACCCTAATGTATTTCCTGGAACAAGAATATGCTTTCACCAAGAACTCCTCTTTAAGTTGGTAGGCATATTGAGTTCTTAAGTAGGTTATTTTCGGCAAGCATTATGGTGAGTGTATCTTTGACATCTTCATCTTTCATTCTATCTTCATATCAAGCTTGTATTAGGGTAGAAATTGTTCTTGTTTCTATCTCAGAGTGATAATATGGTCGCAGCTATGAGGCCACCAGGAAGGTGGAGATTCTCTGTTTTTTACCCACTGAGTTTTGTTGAATTTTTATATTATCCTGATGACTTACCTGCATGTAAATATCTTAAATGCTTACCTTTGTTTGTAGGGAGGTTGGGAGAATTAGTCGAGGATCACTTGGCTCCTTTTTAAAAATTACTAGATGATTTTGAGGTGGAACATGAGGATGTGGCGATGAGGATGTTTGTGTCGATCCTCGAAGGGGAGGCACAAACTATAAATGTGGATGAACCTGCACAGATAAGATCTAGATAGCAAAGGACTTACACAGTTTGTAGAAAAATGAAAAAAGACAGAAACGAGAGAGAGAGAGAGAATCAAATAATTGTATTAATTTTATTCCACAATCAAAGAGTGAATAATTTACAATAGATATAGGTTACATGAGTAACTAATGCGCCATAGTAGTGATCTAAAGAGATCTAGACACTCACTAACAAACATTGGAGTGGATTGCCACCTAGTCCTAGTTAATTGATCCATACAATCATCAATTAACTGAGTCACGGCTTCCACTAGCCTAACTAAGTGTAACTAACTCTAAACTAAAGAGGAACATCCTATTTTGTAGGGAAATATTCTCTAGAGAGAATATTCTCATCTAAGGAAGAGTTCTCAACATTGGACTGTAAAACTTAGGAAAATAATTATAGGTGAGTGTGTAATATATCCAACACAAACATGGTAAAATCCCTTCCCGATGCCTCCATTATGGATGGGATGCATTCCAAGTGAAGTTCATGGAACAATGGGCAGATAAACATGACAACATTTCCTTAATTAATGCTTTTGATAATATTAAAAAGAATGAGAACGAGACTAACATTGATTTTAATGCTCATTTTTATAAGAATTATTATAAAATCCCTAAGGCCTAATGTTTCTTATGCTTTAAATTTTTTTCTTGAGGCAGTTCATGGATTTTTGGTATTTTTCTTAGGAATAAGAAACCTCAAAATATGAAGGAGGCCCAGGCTACTGCTATTAAGTTAGAAAGACATTTTATTGTACCCTACAACTTCATTCTAATCCATGACTTTCAACTACTGGCTGTTAAAGCAGTATAGGAAGTCCTTGTTACTAAAGATGAACCACAACTTGGACTGTATCAGGTTCCTATAGATGAACAAGAAGATGTTGTCTTGAGCTTAGATGATTAGGAACTATTAGTTGCACCACTTGAGTCATATGCAGAGTTCCATGAAGATGAAGTTGAAGATGAGAATACTCAAGAGTGTTCATGGGTTCCTTCCATTAGCAATGATAATGGAAATTCAAGAGGAGGAACCACGAGTTAACCAAGTAGAAATAAGTCAACAAGAGGTTTCATTCATTCCTATCACAACATTGGTTCAGGAACAGTTTGATTAGATACCATTACAGCAAGAGGAGCTACTTTTGGTTCAACCAGAGGATGATGTCCCTTACACTTTGCCTACAACTCCACATCCTGAGGTTGTTCTTTAGGATCCTGAGATTGACCAGGGCTTGGATATCAGGGTCCATCATGACCCAATTGAGCTCAGGATGATGGAGGTATTTCAACAGGTAGATTCTAAGAGTTTTGGCTCCTATGCATTCATGCTTATTACTATTGAAATACCATGTTCTAAATCCCATCCAACAACCTTCAATCAACCAACACCCTTTGGTTATGCCTTCATTGGAAAGTACATCAAGATAGCTTTGGATCATATGAGATTTCACGATTGGTCCCCCTAGAAGGTTGACTTTGTTGACCTCTCCCATTAGACTAATCATTTGGCTACATGGTTACATTGGTCCTTGGAGAATGATTATTTAACCATGGCATCTTTGAGGAAATTTTTTTTGGGTCTAGGGTAGTTGTCTTTCCTTTCCACATATCTTTTCAGTCTTTCCTTCTTGCTGATTTTTAATTTTTAGGATAGCAATTTACCTTCCCTTTGTGAATATCTTTKCTTTCAATATTTATTTTTTAGCCTTTKCTTTAAGTRTCATTGATTKTTTCCAAATTATATCAAGAGGTGGTTGTGTCTTGTGTGTTTTTCCTTTCATAGAATAGTGGTTGTCCACTGTTGCTTTTCCTGGGTCAAAATATGAGTGTCTTGTCTTTCACATGCAAAGCCTTTGTGTCTATAATTAGAGTGAGCCTGGATTGGGGTCCTGTTGTTCATGTTTCCAAAGTATTGAGCCTTTAGGATGGGTATTTGAAGAGAAATAGGAGAGTCTTGCATCATATTGTGTCTTGTATCTTCATTCCTTATCATTGAGTCTTCTGCTTTGAGTCAGTTGTCCCCCTCCTCCAGCAATAGGGATATGGTATCTGGTTCTTTCATCTCATTATCTTCTTGAGTTATCACTTCATGTTGAGGGAAGAGAGACATCATTGATCTTGTTTTCAGTAGGTGATCATGTATCAACTTCGACACATTATATACAAATGATCCAAAAGTAGAGCGCCTCGCTAGACGTTAGCCTCATTGGAAGATATCTCGCATACAATAAGGTTTAGTATCATTGGGCCTTGATTGGATGATCCTCGCCATTGTTCGACTTCAGAACATATTTCACAATGACATGTTATGCTCGTACCTTAGGACCCATTGTCATTGTTGGTGGTGCTCCTTTGCACTTGACAGGTGTTTACATTATTGACATTCGATTAAGTGACTCTCTCCCTTGTGTCGACATCAATACATTTAACGCAGGGAAGAGTGTACATATTGGGTGGTAGCATGTAGCGGATTTGGATGAGACCCCTTGTGTTTTAGTGATTCAATGGGAGGTTTATATTGATTTGACTCCATGGCCCATTGGATAGGCTTTGGTATTACATGTCGGCTTACAAGGCCTTCTCTTCTTACACACAGCTACATGGGTCTATTTGGTACATTCTTGCAGTTCTTATAGGGTGTCATTTATATCTTATAGAGTTATCACAGAGCATCAAGTTCAGTTGTATAGATACAAAGATTCATATGGTTCTCGACATCCCGCATGGGGATCCCATCCCCTTGAGTCATCATTGTTGACCCATAGATTTTCACCCTTAAAAATATTGAGGGTTAAGAGCCATCACATACTACTTAGGTTGGCATTTTGAGTTTTTCCCAGAGTTTAGCACTTGTGTGAACCAAAGGTTGGTTCCCATCAGAGACATGTATAAGACTGGTATAGGGTGGTTTTTGTTTCAAAGTTAGAACTATCACAATTATACAACGATTTGAGAGAATTATACAAGGGTAAAATCAATTAAATGAGAATTAAATAAGTAAAAAGAGGTCGTGTGGATGAGGTGACAGTCTCATGGACGTGATTGAGCCAATCCAAGCTTAAATCACTCACTTAATTTCCTCTCACTCATCATTAACTTACTTTCCATGCAATTAATTCCATAAAAATCCCTTTTGATTCCTCTTAAATGCTAAATCCGTAAAATTTAAGGCTTGAGCCAATCAAGGCTTAAATCACCTACTTGATTTCCTCTCTCGTCATTAACTCACCTTCCATGCAATTAGTTACATAAAAATCCCTTTTAATTCCTCTTAAACACTAAATCCCTAAAATTTAGGGCATATTCTTCACTTCTCTTCACTTAACACACCTTCCTCCCTTTCATAACTCAACCTTTACATACCCCTATCTCCCTCAAACATGCGCATTAACTAATGTGTTTATCCTCCCATGCACATTTTTTACACTTCTTTACTCGTACTTACCTCACGCATGCATTTTCCCATTCCTACTCCATCTCTCATGTGCCCATGGTTTCTTATGGAAAGTTGTGCCCTCATTCACTCTATATTGGAGGCTTGGTCACAGGTTTATGGTGGGATATTTGAAACAGTGACATACTCTCATATTTTTCTCCTCTCTCTCATTCTCTAGTCTAGTTTCTCTCTCTTTGAGCAAGGGTGATCATTGTACCAGTTGTGGACTTTTTGATTTTGGCGCAATCAACCCTTTGGCAAGCCTAAAATAAAGAAGTGTTGTGTTTGTTTTCCGAACTTTCCTTCTTGTTGGTTCTTTGTTTGATTCTTGCAATTAGATTAGTAGTTCATGCTATTCATTGTGATATTAAGCTATCTTTTGAGTAGTTTCTCCTCTATTTTCTTCTATCTCTCTTGTGCTAACCCTACATGATCCTTCCAAGCGACATAAAATCTACTTTTACCTCATGTCTTGGGTAGTTTTTACACGTTGTCCAATACATATCAGCTTTTGTTTTTTATCATTAATTGCAGAAAATCATACTTCCAGACAACAACAAATTACCCTAGGGACTCCCCCTTGAGGTTGGCACGCACCAACCTAAACGGAGAGGGGTCTAGCCCGTGACAATTTGGGGGTTTTCTCCTTGAGTTAGCCTCTCTTTCATCATTGTTTTTTTGTTATATCAGCTTAATTGGAGAGTGAAAAAGTGTGTTAACATCATCGCGTATCTCCAAGCCCAAAATGGAATGGGGACCATCAATTTTGGTTAGTTCTGATCGTCCAATGTTGATGAGATCTGAGTTTTATTGTTGAGTTCTGCGTTGAGTTTATGTTGGGGCTTACCCTTAGTTTTAGACCTGGTGTGTGTATCACATCCGATGGCACATCCCCACCACATCACACACACACACACACACACACACACACACACCTACTTGGACAACTGGTACATATGATGAGGATCCACGTGGATGTGAAATGGATAGTAGGCGGAAGGACCTTGAAGCTAAAAGATTCTATCTTATGATCCCGAACTCATATTTTGACATTATTATAGCCGTTGGAAAGCTCTTGAGGAGAATATTTTGTCTAAGGGTTTAGATCTGATAAAGGAGTTAGGTTTTAAAGAGGAAATTCTGACATCCCACTAGCCTAAGTAAGGGTTAAAGGGTTGGGTGTGCAATAGTCGATGACAAAATTTGGCATTCAGCAAGAACATCCCACATATTTCTTCCAACAAATTGGATTATTAGTGGACAAAACACATTGATATTCACATGCACTTTATTCAACAACTCATTGAGGATGGTGTTTTTAGTTGGGGGTATTTTCTTACTGAAGAGCAAATTGTAGACATCTTCACTAAAACTTTGGCATCACTTTGTTTTCTTTAGTTGCGATCAATGCTTGGTGTGAAGGAAGTTGTCCTTGAGGGGCCATCTTATGTCGTCCTACCTTCACATACTTTTATGAAGGTTTCTCTCTTTTAGAGAGAATTTGTCTTTTACGAGTTTTTGGACCAAATTTTATCTTTTATTTTCTCCCTAAATTGCACTTAAAGAGGAATTTTAATGTGAACAAATTTCACCTAATTAGTTTTTTGTAGTCTAACAGTTCTACGTTTTGGCCTTTTTCTAGGGATATTTTTTGTTTAATTTTGCCCGAAATCCGGTGAGAAATTGTTGGATCTGCATATTTGAGTGGTTAATTCTATGTAATCCGAGTGCCCCAAGGGTTTTTCAGCACGCTGAGTCCATTTATGCATTCAAAAATGCAATTTAAACAACGAAAAACTGTGATTTCGTGCATATTTATTTCTCCAAATTCCGACAAAAAAGACCAAAACGTAAAACTATTAAACAATGCCAATTAGTTTACTTCAATTATTTTGTTACTCACCTCACCTCACCTCACCCTTACCTCCATATACCTCCTTATATGGGGTATGTATTTATACATTGCAAATTTTAAATCAATTATTTTGTATGTAAATATTCCTTTAACAATATGTTATTTCTAGTGAAAGGTTTCTTCAATGTTATCTTGTTTTCCTACTTTTATAAAGTTGTTTTTAGAATTTCTTCAACTAACTTAAAAAAAAAAATACTTTTAAAAAAAATCGATATCCCAATACTATTTATAGAAGATAAAATGTTTCTTCAACTAATTTAAAAAAAAAAGCTATTAAAAATGGTATCACAATACTATTAAAATAGTAAAATTAAAAAATGTTTTGAATTAATTTGATCCGTGAGACATGTTAATTATCCTAAACCCAATCTCACTTAAGATAATACTTAGAAATAATGGAGAATTAGTTGCGGTGATTAGTTGAGTTTAACTCCAACCATTTCAAACCGTATGACATCTTATATATATATTGTAATTCTCATTGATTAATTTGAACAAAGCTTGGCTTTGCTTCCCCGACCTCTAGGTGTTGTGAGTTGGTTTTACATTCTCTCTATTTCTTAAGTTGGTATCAAAGTTGAAGGAGAGATCGCGGTTGAAAGAGAGATCGCGTCCCTGTTGAATGTATTTGGGGTGGATTCAAGCCCGATCTCCACGTGATCGTTGCTGAGGTGGTACTCGTCCTTCATGTGCATGGTCTGCGTGAGGATCACTAAGGTGGATTCGCTCCTGAGGAGGAAGTTCATCAAACCCTAACTTCGAGCGTCGAGAGGACACAGATAGAATCCCTGTGGTTTTCGTGGAGGACGTATATCTGACGGATCAAACATCCCACCAATGAAACTGTGCTTCCATTTCAGAGATATCCCACCACCCCTCCTATGATAACCACCAAGCCGTAACGAATTGTGAAGCAAAATTCGTGCATTGTTGTTGTGTTGTTTCTCGCTCTTCTTCTTCAACGGATGCCAAATATATCTGGATCTTCCAACTGTACTGATCTATAGGAGAATCCTCCCTCTCAAATCACATCTGTGTTTCTGATCTGAGCGGAGGAGTTTCACTCAGATCGCGGATTGTCTGCATCTAAACATCGGTTGATTGGGGGAGATCGTTGTTTGCTTCCTATGGCAGCTGAATATCAAAAGCTCCTTCCTTCAAGGTCGAAGGAGCAGCGTGATTGCAGGAGTGAGAATTTGGAAAAGAAGAGAGCATCTCGTGTTTCAACTGGATCAAAACCATCAGTTGCTTAGTATTATGTGTGCTTATCTATTTATGCAAGGTTAATCCTCTTGCTTTGCATGACATTGTACTGAATGCAATTGACAGCACTAGATTTAATTGACAGCGTCAGAGTTCTTCATAAATCTCCTGGTATCGTATCTTGCTGCGAGTTTGCTGCGTGAAGAAGTTTGCAGCAATGACGAATCCCCTGGCAGAAACTTACCTCAACGAAGCCAACAAGTTAGATGGCTCGAATTTCATCAATTGGAAATTCAAAATGCAAACCTTGATGGAAGGTTATGGCGTATGGACGATCGCGAAAGGAGATGAAGCGCGACCCGATGCAATTGCAGGTGCAACAACGGCAACGATCCTATATTGGGATAAGTGAGAGAACAAAGCCGAGGTATTGTTGAGAATGTCTGTTAAAGATAACATAATTCTGCAGATTAGAGATGGTAAGACTTCTAGTGAAACCTGGAAAGTACTTAAAGATCTGTATCATACTAATAATACAAATCACATTCTATTCCTAAAGAGTAAATTGTTGGGTATTAAAATGGATATAAATGAGTCTGTTAGTATTTTTCTTGGGCGAATTAAAGACATGAAAGATAAATTGGGAGATATAGGAGAAAAAGTGTCAAACACTGATCTTGTCACAATTTCCCTAAATGGAATGCTAGAGGACTATCAAATGTTTATAACAGGCCTTGTAGCGAGGGAGAAAGATCCTACTTTTGAGGAACTGACAGGCATATTGTTGCAAGAGGAAGAGAGGTGCACGAATTTGAAGCCTCAGAATTTAGACTTAGCACTATGGATAAAGAAGAGATTCCCTAAAGGGAAACCACGAGAAGGAGGCAGAGGAGGAAGTTCATTTCAAAGGAAGTCATTTCCAAAGCCAAATCAAGGTATTCCATCGAATAGAAATGAACCTAAGTGCTTCTATTGTGGTAGGACTGGGCATCTTGCCAGAGAATGTTATAAGAAGAAAAATGATGATGAGGCTAGGCATAAAAATAGAAAACATTCAAGACACTTTGCATAAGAAAACCCGAATATTGATTCAAAAGATCTCAAATTGTTTGTGTCTAATGCTGCACTATTTGTTGAAACTGATGATGTCGATGCATGGTTTGTTGATTCTGGAGCTTCAATTCACATGACATGTAACAAGAATTGGTATACAAACATTAAAGAAACACATAATGTTGCCCATATTTATCTTGGAGATGATCATTCTTATTAGATCAAGGGATATGGAGATATTCCAGTAACACTTTCGAATGGTACTGTCAGACACATTCACAATGTTGTGTATGTCCCTGGGATAAAGAAAAACTTGATTTATGTGTCCACCATTACAGATCAGAATTTGAAGGTCGAATTCTTCAAGACACATTGTATAGTGAAGGACTTGCAGGATCATTATAGAACTATTTCCTCAGAAGTCAGAGCTCGAGGTCTGTACAAACTTGATGTCACCAACAAGAATCATCAAGCATTGACTTCTGCAACTATGCCTACAGAAACTATTTGGCACCAAAGGTATGGTCACATTAATTATAATGATTTGTTATTATTACAAAAACAAAGTATGGTTGAAGGACTCCCTATGTTGAAGAATAAGTATGCTTCTTGTGAAGGTTGTGCATTAGGAAAGATGCACATAGATGAATTCCCCTCTAATCCTAATCCTGATAGGAGAAAAAAAGATCTATTAGAACTTGTGCACACTGATGTTTGTGGACCAATGCAGACAAGGTCGCTAGGAGGTGCTTATTATTTTTTGTTATTTATTGATGACTGCACAAGATACACATAGGTTTATTTACTTAGGAAAAAGAGTGATGGTTTTGAATACTTCAAGGAATTTAAAAACATGGTGGAGAAGCAAACAGGAAAACCCATCAAAATCGTCTGCTCAAATCAAGGGGGAGAGTACAGATTGGGGAACTTCATCAAGTATTGCAAAGATAATGGAATAATACAACAATTTATAGTACCCCACACTCCACAGCAGAAAGGAGTTGTAGAAAGGAAAAACATAACTCTGGTGGAGTGTGCACGAAGTATGATGAAAGGTAAGAATCTCTCAAATGCTTTTTGGGCCAAGGCCATTAGCACTACTGTTTATTTAAAGAATAGAATTCCAACAAGGTGTCTTGATCATAAAACTCCTTTCGAAGCCTGGTATGATTCTAAACCAATAGTTAATAATTTGAGGATATTTGGGTGTAAGGCCTTTGCACATATTCCAAAGAAGAACAAGAAGAAGCTTGATGCTAAAGCTATCAAATGTATTTTTATAGGGTATTGTTTAGAATTTAAAGCATATAAATTGTTTGATCCATCTACTCACAAAGTGTTTGCAAGTAGAGAAGTAATTTTCCATGAGAAGGAAGAAGGAAATAATGAAAACAACAGTCATGAAGGATGGTAGGTACTTCTTGAAGATGAAAAGGTCAAAGAAGAGAAGCAACAGTAGGAAAAGGCACCCAGTGACATGGATACATCCAACAGTGAAGAAGAATCTTCACAAAACGGAGAAGAAGTCACTAGCTAATTGAGAAGATCTTCAAGACAGGTTCCTCCACCTGAAAAGTATAAAGATTTTTCTCTGATGAGTAATATTTCAAATGTCATAGAACCCATGAGTTTTAATGAAGCTAATGAACATGAAGAGTGGAGAAAAACAATGGAGGAAGAATATGACTCTATAATGAGAAACAAAACTTGGGAATTGATTGAATTGCCTAAAGATAAAAGTCCCATAGGATGTAAATGGATATACAAAACTAAATTCAAAGCAGATGGTAGTATAGATAAATATAAAGCCAAATTGGTGGCAAAAGGGTATTCACAGAAAGAGGGCATTGATTATGCAGAAACATTTGTACCTAATTTCTGTTCTAAGACTTTTGTGACCATTGTTTTGATCAGAAATTAAACACTATAAGAATGTTAATTGCACTAGCTACAAAATACCATTGGAAGCTTCACCAATTAGATGTAAAGTATGATTTTCTGAATGGTGAGTTAAAGGAGGAGGTTTACCTTACTCAACCAGAGGGGTTTGTGAAAAGTCGTCAGGAACATTTAGTGTGTAAATTAAAGAAAGCATTGTATGGACTGAAACAGACACCTAAGTCATGGTATGAGAAGATAGATTCCTTCTTTCTTCAACAAGGTTTTATGAGGAGAAAAAGTGATCCAAATATGTATACCAAGTTTGATGAAAAGGGGCATGTTATATTGATTTCCTTATATGTTGATGATTTAATTATTACGGGAAATTCAGAAAAATTGATTAGTGGAATTAAGAAGCAAATGTCACATGTATTTGAAATGAAAGATCTTGGTGAGTTACATTACTGCCTAGGTCTTGAAGTTTGGAGGAATGCTGGTCAAACCTTTGTGTCTCAAGGTAAATATGTCAGAGAAGTACTTAAGAAGTTTAAAATGGATAAGTGTAAAGTTTCTTATGTTCCAATGCAACAGAACACGAAACTTTATTGCGATGATGGTTCGAAGGAGGTAAATGATACAGTGTATAGACGGATGGTGGGAAGCTTGAACTATCTCACTACAACCAGACCTGACATAGCATACTTTGTTAGTGTGTTAAGTCAGTTTATGGCTAAACCTCTAGAAAGCCATTGGAATGCAGCAAAATGGGTACTCATGTATCTCAAAGGCACAATTGATTATGGTATTAAATATACTGATTCATTCGATGTTGAGCTGACAGGTTACTCAGATTCAAACTGGGCTGGAAATTTGGATGATCGAGAGATCTACTACAGGTTATGCCTTTGGCATTGGATCCGGGATTGTTTCATGGAGTAGTAAGAAGCAACCTATTGTATCTTTGTCATCCACTGAGGAAGAATATAAAGCGTTGTGTGCAGCAACTTGTGAAGTTGTTTGGTTGAGAAGACTACTTCAAGATGTTGGAAAAGAACAAAGGAAAGCTACGACAATCAAATGTGATAACCAGAGCTCAATCAAGTTGGCAAATAATCCAGTTTATCATTCAAGGACAAAGCGTGTTGATACTCAATTCCATTTTGTTCGAGAAAAGATGCAGTCTAATGACATTTTTTTAATGTATTGTAATACTAGTGAAAATGTTGCTGATATTTTCACTAAGCCTCTTGGGAAGATCAAATTTGAACTGTTTAGAGAGATGTTAGGTGTGGATGTCAATCCTTTCTCCATTAAAAGGGAGACTTAGAAATAATAAAGAATTAGTTGCAGTGATTAGTTGAGTTTAACTTCAACTGTTTCAAACTGTATGGCATCTTATATATATATTGTAATTCTCATTGATTAATTTGAAGGAAGCTTGGTTTTGCTTCCCCTCCAGGTGCTATGAGTCTGTTTTACATTCTCTCTATTTATTAAGTATAATAAAATTAGGCAATCTTCTCTATATAAATCGAGTCTAATCCTCCTACTGCATTAATCATTGGAGCGTATCCGTGTGGGCGAATTCGAATTTAAATGGGGAGATCTTCTAACTCGAAATTGGCCACAAATCATTGGTATCACCGGGATAAAATACCTCTCTTTGGAACTCCTGCATAACAACTTTTCCAGGTGCTGCTTCTTGTTGAGCAGCCTCCCTCCATCTGGCTATATCTGTTGCTACAATGTCCATCACGTGGCCTTCAACCTTAAAACACAGGGACAGGGCAAATACAGCATTAATTCTCGATAAATAATTATAATTATGAATTCCATGCATAAAATATGTATCCCTGCACAACCTGAAAGAAAACTGAACATTCAGATCAGAGTAACATTGACATTCAAAGATCCATCGGCAAGAAAATTACATTTTTAGTTGCTGTCCTTTCCTTTTCCTCGAGTTCCTGTATGTGTAGTGTTTTTTCAGCCAGATCTTTGGTTTGAGTCTCAGAAAGTACTCTTAGATGGTCAAGTTCTGCCCTGAAAATAGCATAAAATAGGAACAAAAAGGAATGTTTAGCAAACCAAATGTAAAATACCTAGACATTATACACAGTTCAAGTTTTAAAATTAAATTGGTAGTGAACCGCAATATACACATTCTTTCGCAAATATTAAATAAATTGTTGCCCAAAATAAACAAGGGCAACTCAACTTAAACAAAAGTATAGTTTTTTCGAGCAATATCATCTCAATGTTCTTACAAATTCACCCTCATAGGTTGTGCACTTCAAAGTTCACAAATATCTTAGATATAGGAACATACCTCAATGTTTTCAGTGTGCGTCGCAATTCTGCAATTTCAAGCTGTGAGGCCTATGAGAAACGAACACAAAATTCATTTACGAATTTAAACTGAACCAGTTCGTACATTTATAAAACATAGATAGTTGATAAACAAACATCACAACACACTTGAAAGCAGAGAATACCCATACCAAACCAATACTCTCTTCCCCTTTTTTGGTTCCGTGAATAACTACAATCTCTGGATCCCCCACAAGGCCACCAACCCTGAAATCCAATCCAGCATTTTGAAGACCCCTTTTTGCAACATCTAAAATAGCACCATTTCTTCGAGGTAAGTCCTTGTCACCTCCCACTTTCTTTCCCAAGGCACTTCTAATCAAAGTACTGATGTCCCTTTTCTCTTCTTGATCTATATTTATTTTTTTGGAGGCCACTGTGGCTATCTCTGGCACTATATTTAGTTTTTGGTAGGCTACTGTGGCTAGCTCTGACACAAACGCTGCTCCAGTCAGTGAAGCCACCAGATCCTTGCCAATATCAAGATCTTGTGACACAAACAAAGGTTCAGAAAACTCTGATTGATCATATGCTGAACCATCCATCTTCGTAATAATTTCCTGTAGACATTCCTGTGCTTTATAAATGTGATTCAAGTTATTCAACTGATCATACAGAATAGGCTTCTGCTTTTCTATCTTAATCTCTAAAGTTTTCAACTTCTCTTCTGTTTCATTAGCATTTCTCTTCAATATGTGGTATTCTTTCTCTTCCCCATCAAGGTTTTCTGATATCTCTGATTCCAACTCCGAGATGCGACCATCTTTGGCAAGGACTAGCTTTTGCAAATTGTCTGACTCAATACACTTGCTCCCGAGCTCTTTTCTAAGACCAGTAATTGCAGCCTCCAATTGGGAAACTTCTATAGCAATCTGATAGCTCTTCTGCTTCATCTGCTCACGGACATCATTTCTTCCTTTTGTGATAGTTTCAATTTGCCTAAGAAGTTCTTCAATTATTTCCTCTGCTCTCTTYGTTGCTCCATAGCCAATAGCAACCAAGCCCGAATGTTTTGAATTCCTTGGAAGCCCTCCACCAAAGCTCTTAATGGCACTAACCCTGCTAGTAAYTTTTTCAGTCCCATTGATCAGCATTTGAGCTGCTGCTTCAATTTCCSACCTTAACGACTCTAGTGCTTTAGTTGCTTCATCCTTTTGATGCAGAGCATCATCTCTTTGCCTTGCAAAYTCATCCCTTTTCATRAGTACCCCATATGCGGTTTCCCTCAAGTGGTTATAYGCAGTCTCCATTTCTGCCTCTGAGGTTTCAGCGGCCTTCCTTGCTTTCTTTTCAGATTCAAGCTCCAAAAGAGCTTCCCTTAAGCTCTCTTTGGAGGCTTCAGAAAATGAAGTCGGCAATACGACTGGTGCAGCCTCCAAGTCCCCATCCTCAGAATCGCCAAAATCTTTGTCCTCTTCTCCAGTACTCATGGCATCTGCGATTTTCATTAAATATCCATGTCACTAAAGACATGGTGGGAGCGCAGAGGCCAAGCTAAAATGTCATACTTGTTTTCACAAATAACTCATTGATGATAATTTATCATAGAAAAACATATAAACATTAAAAAAACGTTATAAGTCCACAATAACAAATTAACTGCATCCTCTTCCAATTTTAGAGATTCATCTAATTGTTTTTGTAATTTTTTTATAACAAATTAACTCAATCCTCTTCCAATCTTAAAGCTTCATCTAATTGTTTTGCAATTATTGTTTTTTTTTTGCTACAAGCTTCTCCTTTTTCGCAGAGACCCTCATTTCTCTGCCTTCCGAATTCATGCCGCTTCTTGAATTATTTATTTACAAACACCCTTAAGAGGTTACACGACACCTCCTAATTTGCTTTCTCTGCTTCATCAGATTTCCTATCCTTTAAATTTCAAGCTCCTACATAACCTTTGAGACCTTGTGTCTTTCTGCTTTACATCGTCTTTCTTAAATCTCAAAACTTCAACTAACTGCTTGGAAATGGTTTCTTTATAATTCCAAGACTCTGCCATTTGATAAAGGGAAGCATTCGTTTGCCCTGCAAACTCGTCCCTTCTCTTGATTTCTTTGTTTGCAAGCATCTTTAAGCATAGTAAGCATAGTAGTAGAATTTGGCGGCATTTACCCTCCTCATACCAAAGTTGAGGTATAAATTCAACTCAGCCAAATGCTCATCTTAAGTCGGATTAGATATAGTCAGTTTATCGTCGACAGAATCAGAGTCCAAATGAGCAGAAATTCTCTCTAAAATTCACTTTGGAATGGGAATATTAAAAAAAATCATGCCAAAAATAAATGCTTTTCTTTTCCAAAAAATCGTCATTTCGCATAGGAATTTACCATTGAATAATTTCGAAATGGGAAATTCACCAATAGCAGAACACATCAAAAATAAATGATTTTCCCTTCCAAACACACTTTCTTGAGTTTGTTTTCACCTTGCTTATACACTGCATGTGAGGGGTTGAATGAGGTATGTTGGTTCTGCGAGTGCCTGCCGTTGACGATTTTAAACGATAAAGAGAAAGCCAGAAAGGATGTAGGGTTTTATAACTTATTTAAGTCTGTTCTAACATTTACTGTGTTTACTATACTTACGTTCTACAACTTTTAAGTTTTGTTCATAAGTCTGTAAATGCGTGCCATTATTAGAGTACAGAATTTCAAGAGAAAGCCAGAAAGGATGTAAAGAGAAAGCCAGAAAGGATGTAGGGTTTTATAACTTATTTAAGTCTGTTCTAACATTTACTCTGTGTTTACTATACTTACGTTCTATAACTTTTAAGTTTTGTTCATAAGTCTGTAAGTGCGTGCCATTATTAGAGTACAGAATTTCAAGTAACAAATTTGATATTCTAAAATTTTGAATACTATGCATGTTTCCTGATTTTTCAAATGGTATCGAATCTTGATAACTATGTCTTTAAGTCAAATAAATGATGCTTCCAAATTGCCCAGTGGTATAGAATGATTTTTCAAATGGTATAGAATCTTGATAACGCTTGATGCAAAAACAAAACACACCCAGAATTGCAGAATTGCGAAAAGCCTATGGGGCTTCGGAGTTTGCAAAGACCCAACCTAAAAACAAAACGAAACTGCAATTGCCGAATTGCTAAACGTGAATAAGTTGTGGGCCTGGGCCCAACACTTCGGGTTCGGGGTTTTGAGACTAAAGAACTCCACGCACTTTTAATAAGTAAACTCCGAATTTTGAAATAGCAATCTTTTATTTAATTTGCTTTTAAAATCACATGCTCCAACAAATAAACTCGGAATAAATATGGGACCAGGTTCGCAATCGGTAAAACTAAATAATTACTGCGTTTGCTCAAAACGAATCTTATCAAGAAATAGAACGAGTTACAAACTCAATGAAGAACAAAATATAAACAGAGAAAATACCTCCGAATGCACAATATCTACTTCAATTCAAAATGATTTTCCAGAGCATATAGATAACAATCCATATTCCATTTTATACAAGAACTAACACTAAATCCCTAATTCAAAAACTGCCCCTTCGATCTTAAAAAATATTTAATTGGAGCGGTGATGGTGTCTTGTGGCCTGCAAAGGTTAAGGCAGCCACCGCTAACAAATCCACCGATGGTGTCTCGAGTCTTTAAGGGTCAAGACGGCCATCGATTCACCGTTTGCACAGGGTTGGTGAAATGATTACATCCTAACATACTCCCTCTTAATCATTTCAAAGCAAAACGAACTGAAAAATATGTAAAACAAATTTGTTGTAAACAATGCATTACAGCTTGCAAACCCCAATATTTCCTCTATGGATTTTAAACACTTCATTTCCCAAAAGCTTCGTAAATATGTCTGCAATTGTTCTTCAGATCTGCAAAACTGAAAAAAAAAAAATTCTTTACCATTTACCAGCTCTCGAATGACATGATACCTTGTATCAATGTGCTTACTCTGTTTGTGAAAAACGTGATTCTTTGACAATGCAATGGCAGATTTATTGTCACAGAAAATTTGGGTTGCATCATTATGCTCATGCAACAATTCATTCAAGACTCTTCTCATCCACACAGCTTGACATGCAGCTGCAGCTGTTGCAATATACTCTACCTCAGTGGAAGATAAAGTCACTATGGGTTGTTTCTTTGATACCCATGCCACTGCTCAGATCCAAGACTGAACACATACCCAGATGTGCTTTTCCTGTCATCAATGGAACCTGCAAAATCACTATTAATATATCCAATCAGCACAAAGTTTAAAATTGATGTGTATCGGATAACGAAGTCAGTTGTTATAGCAACATATCTCAAGATCCTCTTTCTTGCTTGCCAATGAGTACTTTTCGAAGTCTCCATGAATCTCGAAATCAAACTTACAGCAAACATGATATCAGGTCTGGTTGTTGTTAAGTACATAAGGCTTCCAACCAACCTCTTATATAGAGTTGGATCAACATATGATCCCTCATCATATTTGCTAAGTTTAATACCAGTTGCCATTGGTGTTGCAGCTGGCTTGCAATTCAACATTCTAAATCTTTTCAACACTTCATTTTCATAGTTAGTTTCACAAATGAAAATGCCATCATCAGATTGATCCACTTCAATTCCAAGAAAATATTTCATCAATCCTAAATCAGTCATCTCAAACTCTGTTTTCATGGCATTTTTAAAATCATGTACAGATAGATCTCCAGTAAAAATCAGGCCATCAACATACAAACAGACAATCAAAATTTTACTTTCCTGGTTTACCTTTGTATACAGAGTTGGTTCACTTGGACTTCTACTGAATCCAACACTAATCAGGTACTCATCAATCCTGCTATACCAAACTCTGGATGCCTGCTTCAATCCATATAAAGCTTTCCTTAACTTGTAAACCTTATTTATGTGCTTATCCATCTCATAACCGGGAGGTTGTCTTACATAAACCTCTTCTTCCAAACATCCATTCAAGAATGCAGACTTAACGTCCATCCGATGCATGATCCATCTATTCTGAGCTGCAATGGCTAATACCATCCTCACAGTGTCAATTCTTGCTACAGGAGCAAATGTTTCATTGTAATCAATACTGGGTTGCTGACTAAACCCCTGAGCTACAAGTCTTGCCTTGTGCTTTTCAACTTCACCTTGTGCATTCAACTTAGTCTTATAAACCCACTTAACACCAATATTGTTCTTACCTTCAGGTAAATCTACAAGATCCCAAGTGTTATTTCTTTCAATGGAATCAATTTCCTCATCCATTGCTTTTATCCAGACATCCTCTTTAGCAGTTTCATCAAAACTTACAGGATCACATGCCATTAATGCAAAATTTGAAATCTGATCTACTTCTTCATTCTGATGATACAATTATCTTAAGCTTATAGTATTATGTCCTTTAAATCTATTTCTTAATGAAGCTAAAGTGGGATTTGATTCACTACTTACCTGCAAATTTGTTTGATGTCCACCATGTCCAGATGACTCACCGCGCTCATGAGTTATGGGCGTTCTAAATTGAGATGCGCTGAAATCTGGTGCTTGCCTTGTTGGACTTCTTGCTGCAGGCGTATGTGCATGTGGAACGATCTATCCATCTCCTTCAGCCTGCTCAGCTCCATCATCATCTTCACGGGGTAACACAGCTCCCTTTGAAATTGATTTGTCAATACTTTCATCCCAGGCTTCATCTTCTTTAAATTGAACATCTCTGTTGATTACATATTTCTGGGTGATGGGATTGTCGAGTTTATATGCCCTAGACTCTTCACTGTATCCAACAAAGATACATCTCTCGCTTCTGTCATCCAACTTCCTCCTCATTTCTGTAGGTACATGCGCAAATGCAACACATCCAAAAATTCTGAAATGAGAAACATTGCAAGACTTACCATCCCAGGCTTTCTAAGGTACACGATCCCTCACAGTCTTGGTCGGACTTCTATTCAAGATAAAAACAGAACAAGGAACTGCATCTCCCCAATATTCATTTGAAAGATGCTTCTCTTTCAACATGCTTCAAGCCATATCCATAATGGTCTGATTCTTCCTTTCAGCCACTCCATTCTGCTGTGGAGTATATCAAGCAGTAAACTGTCTTTTAATTCCATGAAGATCACATAATTCAATGAATTCATTCAATTTATACTCACCTCCTATATCAAACCTTAAGATTTTAATGGTTCGAATACTCTCATTCTCAACCATAGACTTAATTCTCTTGAAAACTTCAAAGGCTTCAGATTTTTGCTTCAACAAATACAACCAAGTCTTCCTACTGAAATCATCAATGAAAGTCATGAAATAAACACAACCATTCAAAGAAAGTGTTTGCATAGGTCCACAGAAATCCGTGTGGACAATTTCCAATGGAGCTTTTGCTTTGTAGGAAACAGCTGAAACAAATTTCTCTCTGTGATGCTTCCCAAGTATACAACTCTCACAAGAGCTTGCATGTTGTTGAATACAAGACAACCCCTTTACCATCTGCTTCTTTTGTAACAGATCTAAGCCACCAAAATGTAAATGACCATATCTCAAATGCCATAGCCAAGATTCATCTGAACTTCCAGCTTTATAATCATACATAGAACCACTCAAATCATTTCTCATAACAAGTGGAAACATTCAATTCTTGGTCATCTCTACTTTTGCAATCAACTTTTTGCTGGGTAATTTATCATAGATTGTACATACCTTGTTCTTGAAGAATACTCTGTACTTTTTCTCCAACAACTGTCCAACACTAATAAGATTGCATTTTAAACCAGGCACAAAATAAACATCATCAATATTTCTTCTCTGATTATTCTTAGTGTAGACTGGAACTACACCTTTACCATTAACTGTAACCTTATAGTCATTTCCCAGTTTTACTTCATACTGAATACTAGTATCAATAGAAGAAAATAAGTCCCTATTATCAGTCATATGGTTACTGCAACCACTATCCAAAAACCAAATATCATTAGCACTTTCCTGAGTGACATTACAAGTCAAAAAAACGGGATTTTGATCATACTCAGATTCATTTGTGATATGTGCAGACTGCTTTCCAACATATGCCTGCTTCTTCCAACATTTGTTGGCAAAATGCCCAAACTTCTTACAATAATAACATTGTACTTTAGTTTTATCATACCTCTGATTTTCTTGCTGCCAAGGTTTGCTACTGCTCCCTCTTAAAGTAGGAGGATTCTGCTAGGACTTCTGCTCAGACTCTGATTCAGCTCTGTTGTCCCTTCGACCAGAAAATCGACCTCCTCTTCCACGAGTATAAAATCTTCCTCTACCTCTGCCTCTGGTAACATGCAGTTGGGATTTGAAAGCATGCTCCATTGATCCTTCTTCATATCTAGATATCCTAGATTCATAAGCAACAAGGGAACCAGTTAATTCATGAATTTGCATTAGACTTAAATCTTTAAATTCCTCTATGGGTACAACTACAGGTTCAAACTTCTTGGGTAAACTTCTCAGCACTTTCTCAATAACTCTATTATTCTCAACATCATCTCTATACTGCCTGAGCTGATTCACAACACTCATCACTTGAGTAATGAAAGTATCAATACTTTCATTTTCCTTCATCTTCAGATTTTCAAAGTCCCTTCTTAAATTCTGCAACTTAACTGTCTTCACCTTGGACACACCTTGATAACAGGTTTCAAGGATGTCCCAAGCCATCTTTGAAGATGCGGCACTAGAAATCTTCGTAAAAATGGATTCATTTAATCCTTGCTGGATTAATCCAAGAGCTTTGTTATCCTTCTTCTTGTTTTCCTTCAACAAAGCACGGTCAGCGTTAGACAGAGCTAATTCTGCTGCAGCATCAACTGGCTCGGCATAACCATCAATAACATATGTCCACAAATCCTGCGAACGCAAAATCGTCTTCATCCGAATATACCAGGAATCATATCACTTCTCACTCAGAACAGGAACCTGAATCTGAGAAGAACTACTACCAGACGAAGCCATTTATAAAAGTTTGAAAGAAATCAAATAAACCTTCACGGAGAAAAATAAGAAAATAAAGTTTGGCACCAACAGGAATTATCTGCGCTAAAATGAGCAACTGACAGGATGCTCTACAAGATAGACTGGCAGCTCTGATACCAAATGTGAAAAACTGGAGGTCGGCGGTCAATCGGGGTTCGGGGTTTGGCGTTTACAAACACTCGATGAAAAAAAAAAAACACACCCAGAATTGTCGAATCGCTAAATCGCGAGAAGCTTATGGGACCCAGTGCTTTGGGCTTTGGGGTTTGCAAAGACCCAACATAAAAACAAAACAAAACTGCAATTGTCGAATTGCAAAACGTGAATAAGTTGTGGGCCCAACACTTCGGGTTCGAGGTTTTGAGACTAAAGAACTCCATGCACTTTTAATAAGTAAACTCGAAATACCAAAATAACAATCTTTTATCAAAACAAATCTTATCAAGAAATATAACCAATTTACAAACTCAATGAAGAACAAAATATAAACGGAGAAAATACCTCCGAAGGCACAATATCGACTTCAATTCAAAATGATTTTCCAAAGCATACAGAGTACAATCCATATTCCATTTTATACAAGTACTAACACTAAATCCCTAATTCAAAAACTGCCCCTTCGATCTTAAAAATACTTAATTGGAGCGGTGATGGTGTCTCACGGCCTGCAAAGGTTAAGGCAGCCACCGCTAACCAATCCACCGATGGTGTCTCGAGTCTTGAAGGGTCAAGACGGCCACCGATTCACCGTTTGCACATGGGCTGTGAAATGATTACATCCTAACAGATTCTTCTCCACATTTACTTCAATGAGCCTAAACAAAGCTGTATAACACTTTGACACAGTTTAGAGCCAATTAGAACCAAACGGAGCATCAGCGAAAGCTACTACAACAAATACTATCACTTCTATTGATTTCTTCATTTACGAAAGCAGTTACGCAATTACTCGGAATTTTACCTGACATCCTTGTTTGCATTTCAATTTCAGATTCAAGTGCCAAAATAGTCATCCTAAAATTTTCTGCAGAGGCTTTAGCCATTGATTTCCGCTGGTAAAGGATGCCTGTACTGCAAAATGATAATTTCAGAGTATAAGCAAACTAAGCAGTAATGCAAGCCTACAAAGGAAAATAACAAACACAGAGAGCTAATTGCAGAGTCAATTTTACCCTAGTACAAACTTATAAGTTCGGCACTCTCCCAGCGAGAAAGGGAGACCAGCGTTTCTCCCAGCTCCTCTTCTATTGGTGTAACCAGGGTAATCTGCTATTGCAAAGTGTACTGATTCTTTCAAATGCAATCCACATTGTTCTGCTAGTTTCACCAAATCCCACATTTTATATGGGCCATATGCTTTGTGCGTAACATGAATTTCTCCAGTTTCTCTCAGGATGGTCCTCGCATTCTGGAAGAACATCTTCAAGAGGTGACGATGCTTTCTGCCCAGCATGGTAAAATAGGGTTTACCAACCACAGCTCTTATAAATTATTTCACTAAATGATAAATTTTGATGAGGCAGTGTAAGAAACTTACTGGATAACTTTTACATCTTTTTCCTTTCCGTGGAAACCTGCATGAGGAAAGTTATAGACAATTCTATGGAACCTCATCTTTCTTATGATATGATGCTTTTCCATTGTAGTTGCATCAACCTTATGCAATATCGTTGCTCCTCTCTAAATTTGACAGTGGTTCATGGGCAGATTTATATAACTGTAGCACCTCCTCTGCATCAAGGCAATAAAATATAAAGACGAAAACAAAGTGCAGCAATAAATATTTAAAACCAGAACAAATCGAGACAGAGCAGAGAAAACTTGGAGGAAATGTTTGAAACCTCTGCTATTAAGAGAGGTGGGAACCATGTTTTGTGCAGAGCCAAATGCAGTGGCCAAAGCAGAAGAAAATGAAAAGTCCCCTTCCCCAACTAATAGTATCTTATGAAAGTTTGGGTAGTGCTTGATACTCTTCTCCAAAAAGGAACGTCCCAACGGATAGGTGGATTTGTTAATATCTGGATCATGCACAGCTGACTTCATATTTGAATGGAAGACTAGAAACTTCACAAATATTGCAGCAATTAATACCCTGCCATCACAAGTCAGTAATATTAAATATATAAGATTGTTCAAACGAAATCGTTGAAAAACCATCCTGCAATGTATGTTGATCGTAATCCAATATCTCAAAGGATCCGGATTTAAGATGAATCCGCTCAATATTCACAGTTAAGATTTAAGAAGCTTTAAAATTTTATTTTAAAATTAATATTTATATTTTTTTATATTTTTTTTAACTTTAAGAAGCTTATCATCATACTATCAGGAACATATTATTTGAATTTGTTTATTAAATCTATTTTGGAAATAAAAAAAATAATATGTATATTTTATTTATTCAAAATTATGTCAAATAAAAGAATAAATAGGCTCGTCTTTCAATACAGTTAAGAAATGGAAAGATCATTATAACTATTTTTCCCAGGAAGAATTTTTCAAAATATTAAATATATTTTTATTTTTTAAAACAAATTTAATTATTATAATCATTTCTCCGTCCTCTTTGGTTAATCTAAGTCACATTTCTTTAGAAATTTTTGTTCAAAACTATGTCTAAATGATTTTATCTCTTATTCCATATCTTCTCTCTCATTATTTGCGCTTCTCTATCATTATTACATAGAAATTGTGCACGTCATAACCCTTTACTAATAAGTTTTTTATTAAAATAATAATCAATATTTTTATTTTATTATCAAACTTTTAATTA
>JZKD02S2136151.1:0-14481 GCA_000966675.3 Picea glauca
AAGCTTGGTATCAGAGATGCAATACTCTCCCACACCATTCTAGTTCCAGATCTACTCAGTTGCAGGAGGATTCTACATCAGTTTCATGTGTAGATAGAGAGAGGGTGCACCAGTTCAGGGATTCCAGCAAGAGAGGCACACCATCTTTGGAGAGAGATTCATTGCAGGAGATTGGCCGGGCCATTTAGGGTTCTATCACTTGGGTTTTCATTGCAGGGCATTGGACATCAGATCTAGTGCTTTCTGATACAATTTTATGCCTCGGATTATTTCTTGAGCAGTGGGGCGAATTGAAGAGAAGGAGGGCATTTTTGAGATCCAGATCTAGTCTGTTTGGAGGAGTTACACTTAAGATTTGACCCTGAGACTTTACCTAGTGACTTGCAGTGTCCCGATCTATATTTCTGGAAAGTTTCAGAGAATTTGGAGGCCTCCTTCAGCAAGGCTGAATTATCTAGGGTTTTAGTCATCCAGTGGGGCGCACCATTCAGTGGGGGATTTCAGATCTACAGAGTTTGAGATTGGATTTGGAGATTTGGACACCTGGGTTGTCCTTACAGTTGCCTGATCTATCAGTTGGCATATTACCCAGAGTGATTGTACATATTTGATAGCAGGGAAGAAATATTGAGGAGCTTCAGCACTGCAGCAGGGCGTGGCATCTTCCAGCTTGAGGGGTTTGGCATTTGGCATTCAGATCTGCTTGTATTGATCTTCATTTCTTATTCAGCCTTTGGAAGCATATTTTGTATTAGTGGGAGCATTTTGTAGCATCTCTTATCTATTGTCTATCTTCTTGGCCATCTGTTGAGCATTCCAGATTGGCATCTTCATTGTAGCAGGTTTCTCTATTTTATGAATAAAGAAGAATTGAGTTGTTTTGGCTTGTCTATCTTATTGCATATGGTTGAGGTATGTTCCATGGTTATCTATTTCTATTATTTTCTGCATACACACATATAAACACATCTAAAAGGTAGATCAGCAAAGTGTTTGACACAATACCTCACTCAGAAAAAGTTTTAAAAAGACAACAAAACAGTGATGATCCCTGCATAATGGCTTGGGATCATTACATTCATCACCACTCCTCTTATTATCATCCCATCCTCCCTTCTTATTTTTTTACCATCCTTTTCTCCCCACCACCATCCTTTTCTCCCCACCACCATCCTTATTCTCCCCCCTTCTTTCTTGTTTTCATCCTTTTTATCCCCTTCCTAATGTTTTTCATCCTCCCTAAAACCCATCTTTTCTCTTCAAATTTCAAGCTAATACATAACACTGAAGTTTTCAAGGAATATGTTTCAAGAATGATAGAAATTTCATGGATAACATTGCATAATCAACTAACATTATATTTCAATGCAATAAACTTCCATACTTTGATAAAATCCTAAACATGTATAGCTTCATTAAACCCATAAAAAACCCACATTTCAAATAAATATGAAAAAAAAAAAAATTGAAGGCCAAAAATCCAACATATGGTCCCATGAATATATTAAGAAATTGAATAAACACCCACAAATATACATTGAGAAAAAATATAATAAACTCACTTGCAAACTAGAGATTTCCACCATTAAAAGTCTATGGCAGAGCATATCTCACCAACCATTGATTAACACATGTATAATATCTATACAACAAGACTTATACCTTGCATAGAAACTAAATTAAAATGATTCAATAATCAAACATGTTGCACCTCAGATTCACCTTAGCTAATCCAGGTGGATATCGGTGGCCACCCACCTTTTCCGACTGGCTCAAAATAGTTTTCTGGCAATTTTGGCAATTTACTATTTTTAGCAGGTTTTAACTTCCAGGGCCATTTTGAGGGCCTAAATGAAGGTTTTTAGAGATCGAGGTTCTCAATGACAATCTAAGGCATCATTGAGCCCCAAAAATGAATCTCCTCAATGATACCTTTCCAATGAGCTATCATACGCCTAAAACGAAGATCGTATGTACAAGTTACGACCCCAGGAAGTTGATGTACTAACTTACCCAAATGGGGCCCACATGAATTTTGGCGCTTCATCTCCTAGGATTAGGTTTTTGGAAGTATAGGGTTCTTCAGATTCCTTTTTTTTGTAAAAATGCCTTCAGAGCCTCATTGCAATCTTCTTCTTGTGAATGCAAGTAGCCATCATATCTCTTCTCAGAGATAAGCTGCCACCATTCTAGCGAGTCTTTCACTATGTATTTTTAAAATCCCTGTACATTTCTTTCATTAATAGAAATTGTTTATTACTATATCTTTGTGTTTATGGTTTCATCTATAATATATTTCTGTTATATTATTGAATATCTGCGATATCTCTGTGCATTTCTTTATTATATCTCCGATCTCATTTTGTGCCGAAAATAATCTGGATCAGTGGTATCAGAGCAGGTTGCTCTTGATTGTTTTTTTAGTGCATGTCCCCAATGAGGTCCGAGTATAGCAAGTTGGGTATTGAGCTTGTCTCTCTTGAAGACAATCACTCTCGAACACCCAAGAAACCCTCAATGGAGGAAGAAAAGAAAAACGATGGAGCGGACAATCCTATCAATCTGTTGCTTGAGCAAGATCTCACGCGATAGAGGGACGAAATGATGGAGAATTTTTCCCACATCCTTAAATGCATGTCGATAGCATCAGGTGCATATTCATCAAGGGGCCACTTTGGAGGCACCTCTCCTTTCAATGTACAAGTTAATTTTGATATTCCTGTATTTGAAGGACAGATAGATGCAGAAGCCCTAGACAAATGGTTAAATCTGCTAGAAGGTTATTTCTCTGTTCACAAATTTTCCGACAAAGAAAAGATCACCTTTTATCTCCTTAAATCTCTCCCCCATGTCAAACATTGGTGGGAAACTTATTAGGAGTAGAGTTCCACAGAGGATTCTGAAATATATGGGGCCGATCCCACTTGGGATTCTTTTGTGGATGCGGTAAAGGAACAATATTGCCCTATTGGCAACTATGAGGACTAATACATGAGATTGACCACACTGTGACAAGAGAGGGGCCAAGTACTTCCGGAGTTCACCAATACCTTCCATACCTTGCACACCAAGCTGGGTATCAAAGACTCTGAACGAAATTTGGTTCTGAAATACCATGGGGCTCTACACAGATACATCCAAACTGAAATGGATTTTTTGGACATCTCATCACTCGGTGCTGCCTATCGATATGTTGTTAAAATAGAGAAGAAATTTAAGCACGAGAACAAACAAGATTTTGGTTCTGCAAATCCACAATAACCAAAGTATGACAAAGACATCCCTAACAAACAATCTCCCGAAAATGAGTCCAAGCCACATGAAAAGAAGGGTCATGGGAAGACAAAGAAGGACACCGAAAAATGGTGCGATTTCCACAAAATCCCTTGACACAACACTGATGAATTCCGCTCAAAACATTCATTGGTGGTCCAGATTGAAGACAAGGAGACAAATCCTGATTCAGAATCTGATTATGAAAGTACTGGTAAAGGATAGATCAATGATGCAGACCCCACTGCTATTTTCGTGACTACAACAATTCAATCAGAAGAACCAACAGATCCTGAAGAGGGGGAGTGCCTTTTTCATTCACAGATGTGGGTGAAGGGGACCCCACTACATTTTATTGTCGATAGTAAAAGTCAGAAGAACCTCATGTCGACAGAGGTTGTCAAACAGTTGGGATTGTCGACAACACCACACCCGCAGCCATACAACATTGGCTGGCTTCGCCAAGGACGAGATCTTCTTGTCAGCTAGCAATGTCGATTGTCATATGGCATCCAACCCTTCAAGGATGAGGTATTAGGTAATTTTTCCCCACTAGATGTCTATGATGTTCTCTTGGGCCAACCATATATGTGGAAGCGCCACGCTGTTTATGAGTCTTAACCCCATAGTGTCATTGTTTCTCTAGGGGGTCATCTCTATAGAATACCAAAGGTAATTCCAACTATTGTTCCACCTAAAAAGTGCCACAAGGTAGTATCTCATACTACAAAATTCAACTTCTTCACAATATGTTCAAAAGGGGAACAGAAGGTCACTGCAACCACTACAACTTCACCCCAAGCACCTTATATCCAACAGAGGCAGGTCGACAAGGTTGCAACAAAGAACAAAGATTCCTTTTGCACACCGTCCTCTCATGTAGCCTGACTTGTTGAATAGCCTCAGCCTCAACAGGTTCGTGACAGACTTACACAAATTGAGCAGCGCGAAATCTCCAGCAAGTCAAGCAGCTCACCAAGACGCAAATTCAGCAAACACATTTCCCTCTCCCCCAGGAACTCAACACAATGGATACCATTTCTTCCTAAGGATGGAGTATTGATCTAGGTGGATACCGGTGGCCACCCACCTTTTTCGACTGGCTCAAAACAATTTTCTGGCAATTTTGGCAATTTACTATTTTTAGCAGGTTTTAACTTCCAAGGCCATTTGAGGGCCTAAATGAAGGTTTTTTGAGATCGAGGTTCTCAATGATAGTCGAAGTCATCATTGAACCCCAAAAATGAATCTCCTCAATGATACCTTTCCAAAGAGCTATCATACACCTAAAATGGAGATCGTATGCAAAAGTTACGACCCTGGGAAGTTGATGTACTAACTTACCCAGATGGGGCCCACATGACTTTTGGCACTTCATCTCCTAGGGTTAGGTTTTTGGATGTCTAGGGTTTTTGGCATTCCGTCTTATTGTAAAAATGCCTTTAGAGCCTCATTGTAATCATCTTCTTGTGAATGCGAGTAACCGTCACATCTCTTCTCAGAGATAAGCTGCCACCATTCTAGCAAGTCTTTCACTCTGTATTTTTACAGTCTCTGTACATTTCTTTCATTAATATAAATCATGTATTACTGTATCTCTGTGTTTATGGTTGCATGTCTGATATATTTCTGTTATATTATTGAATATCTGTGATATCTCTATGCATTTCTTTATTATATCTCCGATCTCATTTCGTGCCGAAAATAATCTGGATCATTAGCGTACCTTATATTTTCTCGCTAGATGTGGACCATCATATGAGTAAATTATGTGCCTTATTGTACCATGATGAGCTAAATATGTGGTTGTATTTTCACTCGGGTATTGTATTGAACTTTTCTTAGATGTTCTATGTATTGGTGGGGGGATTATGTGGTATCTCTAGACCCCATGTGGCTGGTCATGGCCCATCCTTTTAGTCCCCATTTCAATTTTTTTTTTCTTTTATGGCTACAATTGACTACCCCTAGTGCTGGTAATTCTCATCATGTTAGTCCTTTATGATCTAGGTTAGGTATGCGATAATATTGGGGTGGATTTACTAGGACACATGATCTAGGGTAGCTACATGGTATCTTACTCCTTTGTATTTGATGTAAAAGTGTTACTCTCCGTAAAGGTTGTCTCACCTATGTAAAACACACTTATTGTATTCCTAAGCATGGATCCCTTTCTTATGTATTCACCACACTTTGTCCATCTACTATTAGAGATTATTCTACATATGTTCACTTATTTTCACATCTCTCATGGAAATGTCATAGTTCTCAAGGAAGTGCACATATTTTAAGGCATTGGTCATATCCAAACTACCAATAAGAAAAAGATCACTTACTTGGATTATGAAGTTTGGAGAATATTCCTCTTGCGAATCCCTACTCCATTATTTCAATCTAATGCTTTACGTGTCAAATTTCACACAAAGAGAGGCATTGTTGCAAAGAAGGTAGTTATAGTAACTAACTCCTAACTACATATACTAACTAGGATCAAAATGTCAATATTACAATAATCAAATGTATATAGTTTCCACAAAAGAATACTAATAACATGTCATTGGGATGGAAAAGAGAGTTCTCATTTATTATTAACAACAAGTAACATGAAAAGAGGTTATTTGATCCTTCTGTGACATTGACAGAAACAGATGTTCGGATTCCTTTGCCCGAGCCACAAAAAATGGCTTGAACTTTTGGTTCCTTTCTCCAAACAAGTGAAGGGAAGAGGATAATTTTCTTCATGTCAACAATATAAGAAGGGGAAATATGTTGAAAAGATGAGTTTTCAAATATTGGATACATATATTAAAAGAACGAGATGAAAGGGATTGCAGACTTAGAAAAATGTCACTAGCATAAGGGTGCTTTAATGAATGCTTCCTCTCCTCCACCCAATGGCTCTTATTTTTACTTCAAAAAGGTGGTTGGAGTAGTTAGGAACATGAAATAGGAGGTGATTAATCTAGGAAACCAGTGAACTCCACCCAAAAAGGTGCATTATGCACACATTTTACTGTTTTGGTGTAAAATGAATTCATACACGAGTTACTAAAGGGGAAAGAGTGGATATAAAGTTGCATACGCTCTATGTCAGATCAAGAGTAGTGTATGTTTAGCTAGAGGGTGTTTTTTAAATATTCTAAGGAGGAATTTTGTGGAATTTGGTATGTAAGAGGGAGATGGATGTGGGATTCATGCCAACATGTTTATCTATGCACATGACGTGGAAAGATATGCTATGATAGATATTATCTCTAGACCTTAAATTCTAGATAACTTTGTCAATGGGTATGTTTTTTATGATGATGTGCAGATTCTAAGATTTATGAACAATGTGCAAGAATTTTCCAAGAATGAGATTGATTGAAGAGAAGAAGGGTCATAAGAGAAGTTAAAAGACAATGTGATTCTAATTGGTATTTTATCCCTTGAAAATATGTTTAAAATACATGACATGTATAAGGAGAAGAAATAAATGGTTAAGCTCGATGAATATATGTAAATCAACATTAGATCCTCAGAAAGTCGAAAGATGGTGAAGATTGGGAGAACAAAGGAGGGCAATTAAAGACTTGATCAAAGAATTCAAAGATGTTTTTTCTTGGTCCTATGATGATTTGAAATCCTACAAGGGTGTTATGATTCAACATATGATAACCTTAAAGGAATGTACCAAGCCATTTTGCAAAAAATGATACAAATCAATTCAAGGTTGACTCCTCTTGTCTAAAAGGAACTACAAAAATTGCTTGAGGAAAATATCATTGCGCTTGCAAGGAATTCAACTTGGGTATCGAACCCTATGATAGTGTGAAAGAAGGAAGGTGGCATAATACCTTGTGTGGATTTCGAGAATCTCAATGTATCTTCTAAGAAAGATAATTATCCATTTCCAAACAAGTAAAATCTATTGCAGAGAATCACAAGATAAAAAAATGTTATCTCTATTGGAAGATTTTTTAGGAGACAATCAAGTGTGGGTAAACAAAGATGACAAATGCAAGAAAATGTTTACCACACCTTAGGGAACATACAAATATCTAAGTATGCATTTCAGTTTACTCAATGCAAGTTCTACATTTCAGAGAGTCATGAATTATGCATTCAGAGACCTTATGGGAAAAATTATTGAGATTTACCATGATGATCTCATGATATTTTCAAAAGACAAGAAATCTCATATTGGACATCTTATACATGTATTTCAAAAGTGTCGTAAATATGGAATATCATTGAATAAAACAAAATCAATATTTTGGATTATTGAAGGGAATATTCTTCACCACAATGTTTTAAAGGATGGGGTAGAGGTCAATCCTAAGTGGATAAAGAGAATTAAATAAATCAGTCTACCTCAGAATCAGAAGGATTTGCAGTGATGTTTTTAGCAAGATCAACTTCATTTGAAGATTCATCCCAATTGTTTTTGGTATCACCAAGACTATAACCAAGTTGCTAAAAAATGATGCAAATTTCAAATGGTATGAGGACAATAAGACAGCTTTTGAAATCATTAAGGAAGTCATTTTAAAGTCTCTAGTACTATTAATAAGTCCAAATTATTCAAATAATTTTCAATGTTTTTGGTTTTCTTCTAACAATACTATTCCATGTATCTTACTACAAACTAATGATCAAGGTGAAAAACCACCCATATCCTTTATGAGTAAAGTTCTCAAAGATGCATAATTAAAGTATGCAATCATGGAAATCAATCCTATGCTTTGGTCAAATCATTGAATTATTTCAGGACATATATTGGGTATTCCAAGGTAATTTCTTATGTTCCCCATCCATTTATAAAAGACATTTTGTCTCAACAAGATTGTTTGGGAACTAGAGGAAAATGGGTAGCTAATATTTAGGAATATGATTTGGAAATTAATCCCACTAAATTGATCAAAGGTAAAGAATTATCCTAAATGATGGCCAAAGGAAATGAAGCTTCTCTTGGATTGAAGGATGATTCATGCCCTATAATTTATGTAGTAATTGAGGAATTAGAACATCATGATTAGTATATAGAAATCATCTACTATATTAAGAACCTTACAAGTCCAAGGCCCATTCCATATCCTAAGAAAAGAACTTTGATATTGAAGACTTCCAAGTATTGTTTGATCAACCAAGGCATTGGATGGATAAATCCAGATGGATTGATTCTCAGAGGTGTAGACCCCGAAGAAGCAAAGAAGTTAATGGATGAGTTTCATAAAGGATTCTGTGATGGGAATCATGCAACAAATACCACCACCCACAATATTATAAGAGGTGGTTATTATTGGCCTACTATATTTTCAAATGTCCATAGGCTTGTAAGATCACGCCAGCCTTGTCAACTCTTTACAAGAAAGCAGAAGCTTGCAACCTTCCCTTTTTAGCCAGTGATAGTGGAAGGACCCTTTCAATAGTGGGGCCTTGATTTTATTGGTGAATTAAAAGATAACTCCATAAATGGTTAAAAATGGATTCTCATAGCTACATATTTCCTCACGAGGTGAGTTGAATCCATACCAACCAAGAAGGATACATATAAGGTTGTTTTTGTAATATTCACCAATACTGAGGGGGGGAGAATCAACATTGATCACTTTTTACCATTTTTAACCATAACATATAAAAATTAACTTATCAACAATGTATCATTTATGATTGCATTCAAGATATCATAAACATATAAACAAAGATACACAATACACAAGAATATTATGTGGAAACCCAAATGGGAGAAAATCACGAAACACTTTTTAATATATATATATATTAAATATTACATCCACGGGAAGCACCAACTTCCAAGATTATCCAACACCAACTAGAAAGAGGCACCAACCCCCTATTTATAGGCTCCAACCTAAAGGAAACTACAACTCCCTAAATTCTCCAAATCCAACTAGAAGGAGGCTCCAATCCCCTAGTTTATAGGATCCAACCAAAAGGAAGCTACAAATCCCTTTCCTTGCCCCTTCCTTCCTCCCTTGAATATAAATAAGAGAATCAACCTTTCCCTATTGTTCTCAACGATATTGATATATCATCATCATCAAAATTGATACAACCTCATAAAATTCATGCCAATATCTCCAAGAATATCCTTCAAATCATGTGCTTAAAATCACCATGATATGCATCAAACCATGTGCCAAGACATCCAATATGTGTTTCAAAACATATACCATTCCTCAAATCATATACCCAAAATTTTCCTTAAACATGTTCCAAAATATCCAATATGTACCTCAACCATGTGCCAATAGTATCCAATATATACCTCAAACCATGTGCCAAAGTATCCAAGATACAAGCCTGAAGCATGTGCCAAACCATCCAAGATATTCCTCAAAAAATATTCCATAACCTCCAAGATATGCCTCAAGCATATATTGTAACCTCCAATATAGAAGCCTCAAAGCATATAAAAAACATACCTTTCATTCTGTAAAAACCTGGTACATTAGATATCAGATCATCAACACTTCCTCGACTTCATCATCAACAAGATGACATTTTATTCATACCCTCTCCTCAGCCTCATGGGACTAGACTGGGAAACGAGTGGGGCCTCGTGTGATGATACTAGGACAATCAATGGGGGCCTTGCAAGACATATTGTACTTGACCCATGGGGGTCACCTCGAATAAGGTTTCCTAGAAACTATTCACACATATGAAACTACAAGACTTCTCTCCTTCGCACTGCTCCACTTCTTAACTTTTGCTTACATTATTTCTTGAATTCACACTTGATTTATGATCAAATGAGAGGCTCTTGATGTATATTTTCCAAGTACCTCCTTTACTAGACTTTAGGGCCAACCTATAACTTCTTGTTTGTAACTGTTTTTCTCCTTTAATTAATTTTATGGCCCACTTGTAATTTCTTGTCCTTAGATTTGGGGTTTCTTCACTTGCTTTCAGGGCTTGATCTTTAAGAGGGAATATCTCCTGAACTGTGAGGAACCACGTGGCGTGCCACCTATCGTTGGAAATGGTATGAAGAGGACTATCAATTTATGATGGTTCTGAATTCATTTGCAATTTCCTTCATGCTATTTTTATTTAATTAACTTTGGGCTTCATGACCATGCCTCCAAGGATTCTTAACCACTTAACCATATTTACAGGGCTTCTTGTAGACTTATTTAAAGAATCTTCCCGTGAATTCAATGATTAAATCTACGCTATGAGGGGACCACTTTGGAGACTTATGGACTTCTTCTAGGGTTTACATCAATGGCAACTAATTTTCCAATAGTTATCATGGATTTCTTGGAGGAAAGAATCATCACTCATTTCAGAGTGCCAACAAACATCACCTCTGACAATGCCAAAGCATTTAGTTCCATGGAGTTGTCAAACTTTTGTTTTCATTATGTGATCTCTAAACTATTGTGGATATTCCACTGGAAACTTTCACCACAATAGATATGATAAATAAAATTTAAATCTAAACTATGAAGGTTAAATTCCTTTAGATTCTAGAATATTTAATTACTGATTTTCTTCTTATGCATGAAATAGATCAAATGTGGAAAATAGAGAATAATACAATACAATAACACACCATCCAAAAAGGAACAAAAATATTTTCTTTGGGAAACCCTTATGGGAGAAAACCCAAATAAAAGGTGAGGTTGCTTTGCTCTCTTTTCTCTGGTATGAAAATAATTCCAAGTAAAAAGGAGAAGGAACTCTCTAAGGAGTTACCTAATACCTATGGCCAATTAGGATGCTACAAAACATTAACCCCCTCTGTTATTTTTTGAGCACACACTTATACTGATAGGGGGGGTGAATCAATATAAGGGTATATTTTCCTTTTTAACATTCATAAATGATAATGAAGAAATAACATAAATGTAACAACTATAAGACACAACATTTAATGCAGAAACCCTATTGGGAGAAAACCGTAAAACTTATTTTTATAAATTTGTAGGAACCAACCTATGGTTACACATGTTTATAATCACAAACCTACATGAGACACCTATCTCCTCTTTTTTTGGTAGGCATTGATGTTATCGGATAAATCGGTATATGCGGACATTAACAGATCTCCCTAGATCCACCTAGATCTAGAACAAAACAGGATAGGACATGACACTTCCCCTAAGTCACAATCATTGAATTTATCATCAAGAAAGGAATAAATGACATACCTTTAGATATTGCTTCCATATGTCGTTGTTGTCCCTGATTTGCTTTGGTAGACTTGAGATATCAGATGTACAATGACACAAATCCACCAAGGTGAAAGCAACAATAATATATTCAATGAAGACCTAAACATGTGATCAAGGAGTCATGTAATAAAATAAGAGTGATTTTATGGGAAAGGGACATGCCATGGTATTTATATTAAATAAAAGAAGAAGATATAACCAGATTTCCTTGATGTCGCAAGCTTCCTTTCGGTGGTCCTTCATTTCAACACACACACTTGCTCCACACTTGCATGAAGAAGATCTGTTGTAGCTTGATGGAAAAATGGAGGCCTCAAGAATCAATTCAAACATGATTCCTCACACAATTCTGAGTCTATTCTTTCATCAATTCTCTATTCAATCTTTCTTAACCTCTTCCTTGAGAAACCTTTCATTATATAGCAGAAGGAGAGATGGTTTAAATGGATGAGGAGGATCCCACTAAATCTGAGAAGTCAGTAGGATACCAACCATGCGAATGTCAACTCATTTTCTAGAAGATCCTCTTCTAGAACCTTCGTAACTTCCTCTTCCTTGTAATATTTGAAATAGGTTCACATCCTACCTATAGAGCAGAATATGAACATATCACACTCTAAGTATAGGGTTGCCTGCGAGAATCAGGATTTCTCGCACCCTACAATACATGTAGCCTGCGAACTCATCTTAAAAATATGTTTTGTAGAAGAAGACAACAATCACTTTTCTTAGGCAAAAGGTGCTTATGAGATCCTGAACACTTAAATGTAGAGACATCACCAGAGTGACCAAAATAATGTGTAACAAAATGCCCCCCAAATTATGAGGTCGGAACTCGTAACAACCAAAATACTTTGTAAAATGCATGTGTGTGTGTCATAAATAAGGAGCACACCTAATTAGAAACCTACAAACAATCAAGCATCTGCATAATATAATACCGGTTCTGAGGTAGGCATTCCCATGCTCAGACCATAAATGAATGAAATCATAAATGTAAGGCATGGCCACCAATCATACACCATGGATCCATGTTATTAAAATGCTACATAGCCATCAGGAATACACTGTGGATCTATGTTAGAAGACTCAGATTAGGACATAGCCACATGACATTCAAATTTGATCTATGTGTCGATACAAATCATAAATACTCCATCACAACCTGGACCAAAAACATGAGACCCAAGTGTTGGAAAATATTGAACAAGCAACGAGTGCGTGTTGATGGTTGTTGTCATTAATGGCAACAGTGGAGATGGTAGGATAAGAAGGATAAAACCCCTTGGGGATTCGGACGTAAAAGCTCAGGAGGAACAGCATTGAAGAAAACGCGTGTAGCAAGAGCTTACAGAGAAGAAGGAAGACACAGATCCAGTGACCGTTGGATTCCATTCAAATTTCCCGAAAGGCCGACAACCGTCAGATCTGCAGAAGTTGCGAGGGAGATAAGTCATCGGAGATTCGGGGATCGGGAATTTGAAATGTTCAATAAACTTGACATCGAAAACCCTGAAATCGCGATATGCGATTTCGCGATTTGATCGCAGTCGTTAAATCAAGCAGAGATCGGGACCATCCACTTGTAGACAGGAGGCTTCATCGGAGTTTCGGGGATCGGGGTTTCAATATGCAAAGAAAACAATKCAATGAAAATCCCGATTTCGCGATATGCGAAATCCCGACTGAATCTGCACCGTCAGATCAACATGAGATCTAGACCATTGATCCAACTCACGACGGTAGACCACGTCACCCAGGGACACGTGGCACAACCAGGGAATGACAAGTGTCAGGCAGATTTAACACTTCAGGCACATGCAAGTCACGAATTAGAGTGACACGTGGCAGGATCTAACACGTGTCAAACTACGTGTGACGTTAGCAGAGGCATTGGCGATCGGGACTTTGATATGTCAAGAACACACTGCAACAAAAACTCTGAAATCGCGATATGAGATTTTGCGATGTAATCACAGCCGTTGGATAAGAATGAGATATGGACCGTTGATCTCCGTCATCGGAGAATCGAGGATCGGGAATTCTATAGGCATGTGCATGATGACATCTAAAATGTCGAAACCCCGATGAGATGCTTGACCGAGGTCATGTGTTGACGGTCATATGGGCCGAAGCCTATATCCAGCAGGGCTAGCACATGGAAAGGGGCGCATCGGCATCGGGGATCGGAACTTTGAAGTGACAAAGTCATTTGACCTTAGGAGTGTCGATTTCGCGATATGTAAAATCGCGATACAATCTGAGCCGTCAGATCAGGCTATGATCTAGACCGTTGATTTTAGACCATGTTGGAGTTTTGCGAATCAGGATATGGATTTATAAGTGAAAAGAACAATGAACATGAAGAACGCCGAAATCCCGATAGAGAGACATAAGGTTGTGGCCATGGAGTGAAGGTGACATTGGCCGGGAGCTAAGCTCAGGAGGGCTAGCGTATGAAAGGAGCCATTGGGAATCGGAGAATCGCGAGTCCGGAGGACTTGTGATTTTTGACATTGCAAATGCCGAAATCGCGATGAGTGAAATCCCGATTTGATATGAATCGTTGGATCAAGTATTGATCGGAGGGTTGTTGTTCTTCCTCACATGTTAACGCTTCAGTTATGAATCCGTTAAGATAAACAGACTGATAATGACAAATCGGTTAGCATTTCAGTTGCCAAGACAGATGTCCTTGTATTACCGATTGGAAGGGGAAGTGGAATCATCAAGGTAACTTGTATAAAAGAATATGAACGAGACTGAGTTGGGTTGGTTGTTCTGTATGGAAAAAGTATGAAATAGTAAGAAAAGGAAAATGAGCAGAGGTGTAGCAGGATATGAAGCAAATGCACAGAGTGAGACGAAATGGAGAGCAGAAGCAGAACAGAAGGACAGATAGAACAGAACAGAAAAGGTGATCCAGAGCTGACCTGCTAAACAACCAGAAGAATAAAAGAATTGCAGAACAGTTTGTTGAAGATCAAATACAAAGAAAGATTGGTAAGAATTGATTTATCTG
>JZKD02S2136151.1:15358-30050 GCA_000966675.3 Picea glauca
TTGTTGATGACACATGAAGAAAGATTAATAATGTTTTAAAAGGTATAAAATTGTTTAAGCTCACATACAACTGATTCACCCCCCCCCCCTCTCAGTTGTTTTAGTATTTCCAACACCAGGGTCTTCAATCTCGTCGTCTGAAAGTATGAATCTAGCCATGTGATTACATGTGTTGAAGTTGAACATGGTAGAAACCACTTGATTAGGGTCATTGATGAAAACCATTAACAAGTCCGAGGGAAATCACCATTGATGTCAATGACTCGCAAGGTACCTAAGTACAATCCGAACAAAAGTGAATAAATGAGATGAAGTTGAACACTCGGTGAGATCTCTCGATCAGGGACCAATGATGTGAATCCACTGTTGAAAACGAAGAGACCTGCCATTAAGGCATGAATATTCTAAGGTACTAAATGATTTCTAGGTCTTATTCCAAGATAATGAGTTGGAGTTGAAGAAAAAAGACTCATCACAAGAGGGCCTTGATGTATCCCCCATCAATGACACGAAATAAGTAATAGATTTTGAGGGTATGTCAAAGTATGAATATGATTGAAACAGACATAGGGAAGGCCGACATGGTAAGAATGGACAACTACAGATGGCCGACTCAATGATGGACTTATTTGGACTTCTCTTGAACATATGAACGACATGACAATGGTCTTGGTAGCATTGAATCAAAGGAGACCCAAGATATGACCTTGTAGTATGTCAGACAAGAGACAAATGGATTTCCCAACCTAGATTCAAATGAAGAACAGGGGGTATCATGTTCAAGAGTGACACTTACTGCCATTAATACAAAAACTAAAACACATCCCTTTCCCAAAATTTCCACCACCATTTTTGGCGAGTACCTCTTTATTTTTACACAAGCTTGAGGAGGATAACATATGCTTGTTGATATACTCTCATCCTTTGGACGAGTCCCTCGGAGTACATTTAACGAACCCTAGGAAGGAGTGGTTTGGTCCCATAAAGGGCCTTTTGATGTTTGTTTAACGAGTCCAAAGATTTAAAACTTGGGGGTTTTTCATGTTTTGAGAGTCTGAAAAACACTTAAAGAGAACTCTCCTAGTTCCTTTTTTGTAAATTAGTTCGACGAGACCGAAAAAGTGATAAACTATCGCTCATCGAATGTTTTCTTCAAATACTTTTACGTGCATGAAAAGAACAAGATCGCTCGACAATCTTTTTCGTTTTTATGGAGCGTGAAAAGAGCTTAAAGGATACTCCCTTATTTTCATTGTTTTCGTGTTACCATGACGAGTACGAAAATATGAGAAAAGTATACTCGGTTGCGTTCTCATGTATTTTTGAGCACGAGAACGAACGAAGACCGAGCTCGAGGTTTTTCCTACAAAACCCTAAAAAGGTATTCGTATATGGGGCAAAAAAGGAAAAAATACTCGTACACTGTTGTTCGGGCCTCTAGGTCACCTACCTGTGAAAAACCATACTCACAAGGCCATCAGGGTATTAGGTTTTTAAGAAAAATAATAAAAATAATATAAAAAGCCAATGAGAAATAGTAAAAAAGTGAATAAATATGGGTGAAAATACCTTTTTACCATTTCATTGTTACTTTGTTAAAAACTTGTCTAACACACCTCTTTTTTCCCCAATTTTCTTTGCTCGATTGCGGGAGGTACAAGCGATCATTCGGAAAACGGTTTCGACCAATGAGGTAATCTCCTAATTCTTCAACTTTTACATGGATTAAAATTTATTTTTATTGGCAAATTTAAGTGTTTGAGTCCATTTTAGGGCCGGTGGGTGCGCTCAGGCATTCTCACAGGCGGGCCATTTGGGACCTATGAGAACCTAAGATTCTCACAGGATGGCTTTAGTGCACCTACGAGAATCTCATGCTGTGTGCAAGCTTCACTTGCGAGGGCCAAAAAATGGATTTTCATGCATGTTGTTGCTCAATAAAAAAATATGCAAGAGGTTAAAACAAGTTGGTAACTTCCTTCTCATGGATCCATTGTAGGTATTGATCATCACGATGTTGGAATGGAGGGAAAGGGAACACGAGGAGGATGATGCCATTGCCGGAAATGACCTGGGTAAAGTTGCTACCCTCTGGGAATGTGGGCTCTTAAAATTTTTCTGGATCCCAGGCATGAGATCCCAACTCAGGTTGTTAGAGTAACTGGTCTACATGTGGGATGTGGATCAACAGGTATTTCATGTAGGGGTCCACATGCTCACACTAGATATCGAGGATATCTACTTTCTGACAGGGTTGTCACAATGTGGATACCATGCTACTCTGAATGAAGGTAGAGGCAACAAACTTCCTATGAGCGAGTATGTTCACAAATATTGTGTTCCCGTGGCGGAGAGAAGCAAGGTTAAGGTCGCCATTTGGGGTGTCCAAAATATGACCTTGCAGATTATCCTTTTTATCATTGCATGCATGGTCAGGAGTGCTGCTCCGCACATGGCTCTCTAGAGCTATTTCCAATATGCAATAGAGTGCATAGAGCCTCAGGTTTTCAACTGGTCGGACATGGTTCTCCGCAATATGAAGAGGCAACTAACAAACTGCAGAAGGGGTAACCTGAAGAAGTTTGGGTACAAGTCAATTTTGGTGTCATTCTTCCTTGAGAGGGTCCCACTACTACGTATACAGGTAGATTGGGGTTTACCGGCCCCACAGGATTCGAGGATGCTGAGGTGGTGTAACCTCATGGCTCGGCATGTAGCAGGGCCTATAATCAAATATAACGATTCATTTTTTGACTGGTTGAGGCCCCAGATGTTGATGATCAATGACTATGCATATGTTGGCTTGGATTTCCGAGGAGATCTAGATTTGGTTCTGCCTGAGGATTCTCGGTAGGGTGACTTAGATAAGAAGTACACATTTTGTTCTTTTTTTAATGTTTTTGCAAATTTTATTATGTAAAATGTTTTTATGTCTTTGATCCAAGGACTAATCAAAATTTTCTTTTGACGACACAAATGTGGGGTCGTATCGACCTCCAGGAATGTCTCCCATTCACAGACGAGGAGAAGTGGCTCCAGTGGAAAGATGGGATGTTGAGGAATAAAAGGCAGTTGAATAGAACTTAGAGGGATTGACTGTGGATGTCCCAGACATCGCTATTGAGGATATCCCAAGGCGCTATCAATGCCATACTGTGGGCGTGTCTGAGTCTCTTAGTCGACTGCTCCGTAGGGTATCCCAAGCAGTTGTATGTTACAGTGATCGTCATCAGTGATGCTAATTTGTAGAATCCATGGGCTTCATATATTTTGATATTTTTGTCCTTGGAAAAATCCTTTTTGCAAAACTTTTGATCATTATATATATATATGCGGCTTCTACCGAATTATTTTGTTTTGTATAATACATGTGATGTGTGATTGGTTTTATAAAAGTTTCAGATATCTGTCTAACACATAATTAGCTAAAGCATCAGTCAATGTATTTAGACATCTAGGAATGTGTTGATATTCGATATAATCAAAATGACGTTCCAAGAGGAAAAATTGTAGATATACCCACAATAAAGTAGGACTTCGGATAGCATAGAAATTAATTAACTGTAGCACTACTAGTTGCAAATCAAGTCGTATAACTAGGCGGCGGATACCAAATGAAATAGGATTAGTCAACAACTCAATGACGGTTCTATATTCTGCGATATTATTGGTCACACGACCGAGGAAAACACCTCGTATATTGATAAGTTCATTTGTAGGTGCATAAATTGCCCATGCAACAGAAGCAAGGTTTTGATTACTACGACTAGCGCCATCGATGAAGCCAATGTGGGTTAGCGAAGACTCCAACATTTGGAAACCAGGCACAATGCAAGGTAAGCGGTCGAGGGCAAAAACCAAATAACGAAAAATCATACTAAAGTAGCACACAAGAAGTATGATCCAATAAAATACAAGAACTCATGCACAGATGATCTAAGCATAGTACTTCTTTAAGTAAAGTCCATTTCAGGGTTCACTCAAAGGGATACCATCGTAGTCCACTAACTCATAGGATCCTTTCTCCAACACTCGTCTAACGATATAAGGACCTCGCCACATAGCCTCAAATTTCCTGGCCCCTAGAACATCTCGATCTTGTTCATAAAGGAGAACTATATCACCTTCAAAGAAAATGTGTGGCTTGCCATGTTTGTCATATTGGGCTTTGATGCATTTCTTCTGGTTTTCTATAACTAGGGTGGCATCGTGACGGGTTTTGTCTAGTTGCATATGATACAACATACGTTCTTATTTAGTAGAAGTGTTCGGGAGAAGTTCAACGGCTAGCTTTAGATATGGTATCTCACATTCAATAAGGAAGATGGCTTCTAGACCATAAACTAACTGGAAAGGTGTAAACTTGGTAGCAGACTTAATGGATGTCTGGTAAGCCCACAATGATAAAAAAAACATCATGTGCCAAATTGTTTTGTGAATCCCTATCATTTGTCGAAGCATGGTAATGAGGACTTTGTTTATTGCTTCAACCTGGCCATTGGCCTGTGGGTAATAGGGTGTTGAGTTTTCATGGTGAAGACCCAAATTTTTGGTGAGTTCTGACATCATGAAGTTTCTAAAGTGGCTAACGTTATCAGTAATGATAGCTTGAGGAACACCAAACCGAGAAATGATGTGATTGAATATGAATAGTGTTGCGGTCTTTCTGGTATTGTCGAATGTAGGCATCTCCTCGACCCATTTCATAAAATAATATACAGCTACAATAATGTATCCATGCCCCCCAACCGAGTGAGGGTGACATGTCATGGAATAGATACCCCATTTCGCAAAAGGTCCAATGGAGACTACAGGGTGTAGAGGAGCAGGGTGTGATCGTATTTTGTTGTTGCAAGTTTGGCAAGCGTGGCATTTTTGAAAAGAAATAATACAATCGTTGAATAGAGAAGGCCAAAAATACCCAGCTCGTAAGATCTTCTAGGCAGTAGCATACCTAGACATGTGACCACCACATGCTCCAGAATGGTAGTCATTCATGGATTTCTCGGCTTCATCAAATGTGAGGCATCGTTGAAAAATGAAGTCAATCCCACGATGATAAAGAGTATCACCGAGGATAATATATTGACGAGCTTGGTAGTGTATTCAATGATAGTTAGTGCTAGACAAATCGGGTTGGAAATTCTAAGTCTGGAGATATATGATGATATCCCCATACCAAAGGTCATCGGAACTAATAAAAAAAAGGGTTTCATCGGGTAATGAATCCTCTGCTACATTTTTTGTCTTAGAACAGGGAAGGTCACATATCAATTTGAGAAACACCAAGGATTTCTTCGACTTAGCGCATTCGAATTATAAGTCAAACTCCTAGAGTATTATTATCCATTTGGAGTATTTTCCCCCTATCAATTGGCATGTAAGAATGTGCTGCATAGAGTTGCAGTTGGAAATCACAGTAGTCTTGTTTAAAAGGATATAGTGCCAGAAATGTTGAACAGCTTGGACAACGGCCAAGGACAATTTTTCAACATGTAAATATTTGGTTTCAGTAGTCGTGAGACTCCGACTCAAGTAATAAATGACATGTTCATCATGACAATCATCCTCTTGGACGAGAACCATAGCAATGGTATAGTTTGAGGCTACGAGATACAAGAAATAATCACGACTATAATTGGGTGGGAAAAGTAGTGGGGTATAGATTAAAGTCAGTTTTAAAGCATTGAAATCTTTGTTGGCAGTGGTATCCCATACGAACTCAGAACCTTTCTTGAGTAGTCGAGTAAATCTGAGGGTTAACTCAGCATAGTTTGGGATGAAACAATGTAGAAAGTTTGCCTTCCCTTGCAAACTTTGTAGTTGGTGAAGTGAGGAAGGAGGAGGGAGATTGAGGATCACCTTGACCTTTAAAGGATATACCCTCATCCCTTGATGTGAAACAATAAAACCTAGAAGTTGGTCGGATTCTACACAAAAAACACATTTGTGTGGGTTTAAGTGTATATGGTAAAACCGACATCGAAGGAAAATGGCTCAGAGATGTGTTGGATGATCGAACGGTGCATGGAATGAGTCGATAGGTCATCGAGATATGGTTGGACAATGTGATTTATATCATGAAAGGCATAATACATAGCATGTTGAAAAGTCACATCGACGTTCTTTAAACCAAAAGGTAGTTTCTGGTAGGCAAAAGTGCCCTAAGGACAAATAAAAGCAGTCTTGTGTTGGTCGACGAGTACGATATTGATTTGATTATATCCAGAGAAACCATCCATCAAAGAGAAGATTTCACTCCTAGAAAAATCATTGATGATCTAGTCAACAAAGGGGGTGGGAAAGTTGTCTTTAGGACAAGCTTTGTTAATATTCTTATAATCAACGCACACATGGATAGTACCTTGTTTCTTGTTAACTAGAACAAGATTGGAAACCCAGTCAGTTAGAGCCACAGGGTAAATAAAGCCATCTTTAAGAAGTTTCTCAACTTCAAGATTGATAGAAGTTTCTTTACGTGGGTGGACCCGACGAAGGTGTTTCCAGATGGGTTTAGCGTTAGGGTATGTCTTAATCTCGTGTACAACAATGTTGGGGTAAATACCCGAAATTTCTTCATAGCTCCATCCGAAGATGTCACAAAATTCTTGAAAAAGAGATTTAAAGGTGACAACTTCGTCATTGGAACATGAAGCTCCGATATGTACATTTTTTACAATTCTAGGTTTAATGGATATGTCGAGGGGGATGGTGGGTGAGATATTACTTAAGTTCCCTTCGTAGAACATATTGTGTTTAGACTCGAGAACAGTAGAAATGACGAAAATGGTTGACGAAGTCGAGATCCATTGGTAACTCTCAATGGTGTGTTGTTCCAGGAAGAGAATGGAATGATGATTTCCATCATCCCAAAGGGTATATTCGATGGACATAACAGACATGATCATCTCGTCGGTAGGAAAAATAACACGGAAAGGATCCGGAGATAAATCACCAAGAGAGGGGGTAGAAGGGGTTTTCGATTGAATGTCTTGAGAAGAAGATTTGATCGGACTTAAAGGCATGTGGTCGCCATAGTGAATATGATCATCGAGGTTGGGTACTATCCACGGGTCAGAAGACGCTGGGGTTTCTCGAACAAAGGTGGAAATCATGTTGATCGAGGCGACAGACGTATGTGGAAGATCGGGCGATGGAATGGGGAAAGTACCCATCAAAGAGAAATCTTTAAGAAGGCCCACACCAACATTCTCATATCCAGGGGGATGTTTTTCAATGAAAGGTACGTTGCTGGTACACATATCAGATTTAAATAAGGTCAATTGATCCACCATAATCACTTTTCCTTGATGTGGGAAATGTATGACATGGAAAAGAGTGGAGACAACTGCACACATGGAGTTGATCCAGCTACGGCCAAGTAAAAGGTTGTAATCAAGAGGAGCGTCAAAGACTTCAACTTCAACGTTGACCATTTTTCCTTCTAACGTAATAGGCAACGAAGGGAGGACACCATCAAGATTAAATCCAGAGCCATTAAAGGATTTGAGTGTGTTGTGTGATTCATTTAAGGGAAGAGATATGTTGGTTTTCTAGCAGGAAATATACATGACACACGTCAAGGCACCCTCATCAATGATTGTTCTACAAATGTTCTTTTCAGAGACAATAACTTGTATTTGGAAGGCGAGTTGAGGGGGTAACATTGGAATGTGATCTTCCAAGTCAAAATTTATTAAATTTGTATCCGTAGGGTCGATTCCACCAATGGATTTCAACAGTGCCTTCCGTTGTGTAGGACAACTCTAAAGGACTTTGAGGGCTAACATTGCTAATGATGCTTGGGCCAGGTCTTCTACAATGTTGTAGTTCTAGGCAACACGCGCATGAGGATTGAACTCAGACTTGCAAACAACACCGTTTGGGGGAGGGTGAAGAACTGTATCTAGGATCGATCGTTTGAGATGAAGAGGACCATTGGGAGGTGGATTTGAGAGAGATGGTTGGACCAATGAAGGAGGTACTTCATCAAAATTCTCTTTGGAGGAAGAATAATCTTTGGCTCGAGTGGTAAGTGTGACGTCATTCTTCTTTGAATCACCTGTACACATTAAGACATAGGATGTAGTGGAGGGGGAAGGTTGGTCATGAATGACCAATTGGGCCTGTTGTTGAGAAGGAAAGGATTGTGACAACATGTCCGGGGTAGGCAGTTTCGAGGTCCCTTGAAGGAACTTATTAACCTCGGCTCGTCTCGGACAATCCTTAGTGTAGTGATCATCACCACAGATAAGACAATGGTATTGGGGTTTTCACTTATCCTTATCGTCAACAAGTTGTTTTTTGGTCTTCTTAGATTGCAGATTATTTTTATCCTCCTTATTCTTACCCTTCCCTTTTTTGGATTTATTCTTTCCGGCAGGGGTAGATTGAACAGAGTTCACCTTAGAAGTTTTGTCGGTGGGAGGAGTAGGAGATGGAGCATGTTGAAAATTAGAAGAAACAGACTTGGGATTGGTGGAATACACTTGTGTGGAGTGGGGTTGGGCATGGAAAGTGCCAATCACACCATCAACCACATGAGAAATAGTAGGAGTAGTTGAAGTAGCAGTAGTAGAAGGACGAGGTGCGTCAGGGAGAAAATCATAAAGAGTACTCGTTTGTGAGTAAACGAGGTTAAGGTATTGAGCACGACTGATCACTTGTTCTTCCATGACAACTCCACCCATGTAAATGTCATGAGAAATGTCATTCATGAATGATTTCATGAATCATTTTTCCAGTAAATGATCGGGAAGTTTGAGTTTGATGAGACGTCGTTATCGTTGCCACTCATGGATGTGATCATAGATATGAGTGGCTTTGTTTTGTTTGAAAGAAATCAAAATTTTGGTTCCTATTTTGTATTGGATCGGTAACTAGTAGTGGGTGAGGAAATCCATGGCAAGGGTGTTAAAGTCAGTGAAGAAAACTCGTGGTAATTCTATATACCACTTGGCGGTGGAACCCATGAGAGTTTGTTTAAAAATACATAATCGAATAGAGTCATCCATCAAAGAGTTGGATGAACAAAAAAGGTGGAAAGTCATTGCATGATCGTTCAGGTCCTCTCCTGGTTTACCATCTAACTTAGGAATGTCGGAAGGTAGTTTGGCCGGTATGGTGGGCCATTGAGGAGAGTGACGGATAAGATTGTTTAAAATTCTAGACAAATCAGGGAGGTCCAGGGTGGCTAAGAAAGTTAACTGTCTTTTCATGTGGGGGTACTAGTGACTTTGGGAGGAAGTCCTATAGGTATGCCAGTAGGACCATAAGCAGTTTTCATATAATGCGAAGATCCAGGAAGATTCGGTTGTTGGTGTGGAGGCATGTAATTCATAGGGTTGTATTGGTTAGGGCAGTTCCCTTGAACAAGGACATTGGTTCCAATGTTCAAGCCCCAAATAGAATTGGATGGACCTAGATATGGTTGGCCTGTACTAGGGGGTATGAAAGAGTTACTTTGAGGTTGTTTCCCCCCAGTCGATTGAGGATTATTTTGGATAAGATAGTTCCAATACTGGGCCAAGTTTGTAGGTATGTTCTTTCCAGTGGGTGGGGTAGGTGGGGGTTTACCTCCAATTGGAGGTTGTGTCCCAATTGGGATTTGACCTCCAGGGTGAAAATGTCCACCAACAAGAATATGGTAATTACGTGCAAAAAATTGAATGGTCCCACTAGGGTCGGTTCCTCTGATAAGGGGTGGAAGAGACTCTCTGGAAGGGGGTCGAGGAAGTGTCGGAATAAAACTAGGAACAAGATGGAGCCTAGAAGGATTTGAAATGCCAAGAGTCCTAGATGGGATTTGTGTAGGACTGGGAATAGAAGCATTCAATGCATGATATCTGGGAGGAAGCGTCGGGGTGAGTCTGGGTGAAAGAGGTGTGCCAATAGGGGCTTGGCTAGCCACCATATTCCCGGTGTGAATATTCGTAGTATCTGGGACCATTGTATAATGGGCCATTTGAAGGGGGATAGTCAAGATATGGTTGGCTGGCTGAGCATTCGAACGAGGGAAATAATAGGCAGTAGTAAAAGGTACCTCATCTGGCTTGGATGTTTCAGGTGACTCAGGTGTGACAGTGATATCAACGCCTTCTCCTGAGCCAAAGAAATCCCGTCTAAAGATGCCAGTAGTCCAAAAAGGATCCTGACCTTCAGGGCCTGTGAAAGCTCTGGTTGGTAATCCAGAAGTCTCAACAACAATATCTCCAGATGAATTTACTCAAACAATACGTCTCACAGAGTCAGGAGGAAGTCGTGAGACCTCTAGAGAATATGTAATTCAGAATTGGTCTAAAGATTTAGTTCGTTCCACTAGTGGAGTGGCAATGTCTTGGACTTCACTCTATTGAGGAGAGCCCTCTGGTGCGTTGGTAGGAAAGGGTTGAGAACCTTCCATATCTTCTGGGGGTAGTCCTTGCATTCTATGTGAGTGGCGTGGAGGGTTAATGGTGATCGAGTTAAAATATTACGAAATAAATTCTATGGCCAACTTACGAAAACAACCAACATGCACTAGTAAAATATAGGAATCAAAACCAAGCAAACAAGACCTTCCTATTCCGAAATCACTAGTTAGTGATGAAATCCAATGTCGTGACGTCGAGACAAGAAGGGGCTAGGCTAGGGTGGAAAAGTTACGTTGACAACCTGCTTAACAGACTTACACCTTGGTGCAATCTCCCACACATAATCATAGGTATACCCTCCAAGGAGCCCGAGTGGGTCTGGCCAACGTCGATTCCAGGTACCGTGAAGACTTATTCCTCCACAGTCACCTTGTGTAAGACGCTAAGAAGATAGGCTACTAAAGTTACCATAAACAACAATGATGCCTGGGGGAATAGTCGACAGTCCAATCCACACGTAAGGGCAGGGTATCTAGCCCAAAATCAACTTGAGAGGATTCCACTCATCATTGTGGGTATACCTTCAAGTGACCCCCGTAATACGTCCAATCTCTACACCGAGATTAACAAAGCAGGGTGAGTAACTCTCTCAATCTCAATGCGACCTCATGTTTGACCCTTGTGTGAGAAGTGCTTCCCAGGACAAAATGTTACAAATGGAATTTGACACTCCCTATCACAAGATACTATTGTATTTTTTGCACTTTGGAGAGTGTGTCTCACTGCCTATTCCAAAGCTCTAGCCTAGCTAATGTTGGTGCAAATGATCCCTAGAAAATGTTACTAGTTGAATTTTAAAGTTGCGCAATATTATTAAAGGTCATTTGTTACACAAGAGGGAGATGGAAATGAAACCAATGTTGTGTAATAATCTGACCCAACAATGCGTAAATAGAAATGAATGATACAAACTTCCGTTCGATGAATTCTATCTACAACATGGAAAGAGGAGTTTTCTGGAACAATGCAAACTATGATGTACAATCTCTTTTGAAATGTAGTACCAAAGAATCATTGACAATGTAAATTCACTATTCATTCTCTTTCAATACTTTAATGCCAATATTTTTTGAATAAATGATTGCTTAAAAGAAAAAAAAAATAATTTTTTGTTTAGAAACCAAAAAATAGGGATGGAACTAAGAAAAAGTAAGCAACCAATGAAAATAAAATACTCAACAAACACCCAAGTCAATCTTTCAATGAAGATAAAAATAATAATTTGACAAGAAAAGATCTCTTCAAACGCACATGGACCAAAAAACATTCCAAGAAGAAAGCAATCTAAAAGGACAATTAATCCCAACTTTTAATCCAATCAAAGGCTTTTGACCAAACAAGCACTCGAATTTTAGAATCAGAGATTATACCCTTGTTGATAAAAGGTCAAGAAGCAAAAATTGGGAAAAAGAGTAAAAAGAGTTTTCGATCTCCGAAAACCAATCAACCATAAGATTTGAAGTCAAGAAATAGTCAAACACTAGCAAAAGAAGTTCTTCCGAGGTAAATAAACAAATTTGGGCATCAAAAAGACAAGAAGACCTAATCCAAAATTTTTACAAATGAGGTCGCAGCTTGGTAGTGGTGTACAGTGCGAGAATTATGGATTCTCTTAGTCTAGTTACAGACAAGGTGTGAGAAGGTCTCACTGAACTAAACAATAGGGTGAGAACATCAATGATTCTTGCAGGCCACAAAGAGGTACAGTGCGAGAAGGTTTGTAATCAAGAAAAATTTGGAAAAAGGACAAAATTTTTGAGTGAACTTCTAGGTCCAAAGAGTCTACAAGGGTCTCCTCCAGACTCAGAGACTGGTTGGCAATGAAAAAAGTAGGTTAAGAGAAAATGACCAACAAAAAACCACAAAATGAGTTGTATCCCCAGCAGAGTTGCCAAAATAATGTGTAACAGTAGGTTAACAACAAATGGACAACAAAAAACCACAAAATGAGTTGCATCCCTAGTGGAGTGACCAATTTTGTTATCGGATAAATTGGTATATGTGTACATTAACAGATCTCCCTAGATCCACCTAGATCTAGAACAAAACAGGACATGACATTACACTTCCCCTAATTCACAATCATTGAATTTATCATCGAGAAAGGAATAAATGACATACCTTTAGATATCGCTTCCTTATGTCTCTGTTGTCCTTGCTCACTTTGGTAGCCTTGAGATATCATATCTATAATGAAACAAATCGACCGAGGTGAAAGAAACAATAATATATTCAATGAAGACCTAAACATGTGATCAAGGAGTCATGTAATAAAATAAGAGTGATTTTATGGGAAAGGGACATGCCACTGTATTTATATTAAATGAAAGCAGAAGATACAACCAGATTTCCTTGATGTCGCAAGATTCCTTTTGGTGGTCCTTCGTTCCAACACATACACTTTCTCCACACTTGCATGAAGAAGATCAATTGTAGCTTAATGGACAAATGGAGGCCTCAAGCATCAATTCAAACAGGATTCCTCACACAATTCTGAGTCTATTCTTTCATCAATTCTCTACTCAATCTTGCTTAATGTTAAGCCCTAATATTGGCTCATTACCCCTTAATTGGGGCATATTATATTAGTAATGTTATTTTATTTATGTTGGCTTTAGGCCATTAGTTGTAATTATACCTCCTAGTCTCCTATATATACCAAAGATACATTTTCATTTTGAATCATCTTGTACTTGAACATTTAAGTAGGGTAAAAGGAGGTTGCCCCCTCAAAGAGACTTATTATCTAAAATTATCTCTTTTTCAAGGCGTTGATTAATTTTTCTGAGGTTTTTCTATGCTATATTGATATTTGGTTCTTAACATATGGTATCAGAGCTCAAGGTCTTGGGATTTCGCTGCTACATCTGAGATACCTTGGAATTTTTGCTATAACTTGTTTTCTACAATGTTTCAAAAGTAACGTCTTGGAGGATATTTATCATATGGATCAAGGTACATTGGGTTCAAAATTCAGCTCCTGAGGCCTTATACTTTCGGAGATACAACCTACACAATATAGGGTTCTGGAATCATCCTGAACTGAGTCATTGCGGAATTTTCACTATAAATTTTTTTATGTAATATTTCAGAACTTGAAATCTAGAGTATATTTACATAAATTAGTAAGGTATCTATGGTAAAACTTTCAGCTTCTGTGTCATCTTAAATTTGTATATAAACCCTGTGTAAGATAGGGTATTTGACTAGTCCTATTGACTAGTCTCAAGAAGGTGTTCTAGGTAAAACAATCATAACTTATTCCTAGAGTATCCAAATTGAGTGGAACTAGTTTCATTGGATTGTGTATAGTCTGTAGTATTTTTGGTACAAGTTTCAGAATTTTATATCAATTATTTTGTGTGTGGCACTCTATACAAGTGAGATCTCCTAGAAAGGAAAAAAATAGGCAAGTTGTGGGGAAGTTACCATAAATTCCACTTGGCACATCCAATTTTGATTAGACCTGTGGAATTGTAGAGAAGAAATATCAGAGAACTACATAAAATAAAGTTTCATACCCAGAAGGGCCAAAACATGGGATATACAACAGAACAAAGATTGTCTAGCAGAACCACCTCAAAATCAAGGTTCAAAAGTGATACTTGGCCAACATGCCACCCAAAAAGGGAACTTCTACACCAAATAAGCCTCCAAAAAATCCTACTTGGACTCTTCATGAAGGTGAAGAAATGTGTAGGGACAAAAAGTATTTACAAAAGAAGACGGTAACAAAATATGAACTACAAGAGATGATGGAGGGTTTAAAAGGGGAGATCATTGAAGTATTGAAAAATTTCGTAACAAAGAAGACACCTGAAACTGAAAATGCATCCCATGAAATTCATGATGAGGACACAAGGAAGGTGAATCAAGAATGGAGAAACTCCAACTTTGGTTTGAATACCAACCATGTCCCTAAGATTGATATGAGGAATTTTGATGGCAAGGACCCAATCACATGGATACTTCAGATGGAGCAATTCTTTGATCTCCATAATGTGCCACATAGACAAAAGGTATGAATTTCTTCTTTATATTTAGAACCTAATCAATTTGTATGGTATTGATGGATTTGTTCTCACAAATCACTTGTCACTTGGACAATTTTCACGGAATAAATGATAGCACACTATGAGGATACAGGGACCAATACCTTCTTTATCCAATTGATAAATCTCAAGCAAAAGGGTTCAGTTACTGAGCACATTGAGAAATTCCAAATATTGAATATAAAGGTAACCAATATTCTAGATGAGCACTTGATTGATGTATTCATA
>JZKD02S2136163.1:16152-26265 GCA_000966675.3 Picea glauca
CGTTTCCATACAAAACAGAGTCGTCCTTTCCAAATCAGAGTCGAACAGAGTTGTATTCCTGATTTAGAAAATTATATCACATGACATATTAAAAGATCATAACAATCAAACTCACAAAATCGTTCAAAAATCACACCATAAAATCTGAGCCGATATAATCCAACCACAACGAAATCATACCAAATCAAAACATGATCGTGCTCTAGATTTAGCATGAAAACCTCCTGTTCATATTAGATACAAACAAATCCAATTGAAAGCAAACCATCGATTTTGTTAACTCAACAGACAAACAAATCAAATCCGATGAAAACCTATCAATTTCTAAACTAGGCATGACCGAATCATTTAACCAAATCATAACCTCATTCAATTTTAGCAAAATGAAAACAATGTACAGGATGAACAACATTATGACAGAGTCATTTCAAATGATAGACAGAGCTATTTGAAAAACAAACTCACATCATTATATTAATCCAAGGAATTCACAAAACAAAAATGATATCTAAATTCATACCTGGATGACGAGCAGACGGCTTGATCATGACATTTTGGAATTGACAACGACTGTAGCCGATTCAACATTTCTAAATACGATGGAACCAATGGTTTTTTGCTTCCTATCATTTGCTTGAAGCTTGTCCCTTTGGTTGGTCAACACTGCAACTTGGTTTTCCAACGCTTTGATTTTGGATTGAAGTAAGGGAACGTCTGTATAGTATCGTTCCAACCACATATCACATTGGTCACATGACGACTGTCCCGGCTTCGAAAAAGAAGGTGACGGTTTGGTTAAATTTCTGAGGGTTTCGTTAGGTATTTTGATCCCAGGGTAGCTAGGATTGTTCCTTAGGCAAGGGGGAAGATTAGAAACGAAATCATAGGGTGGTTCGGAGCACAGACCCTGTGAGTAAGGGTACTCATTAGCTAGGAAGTGTTCTATTTCAGAGTCCGAGTCTTCACTGAGGACTATGGGCTTCTTCTCCACACTAGGTTTAGGTTTATTCCTAGCCATTCTCGAGATAATCTGAGCATTCTTTTTTCTTTTGCCATCAACAGTAGGGTTTCCCTTGACCTTTTTGCTCACAGGCTTTATTATAGCCTCAACCTTCTCAGTTATAGCGTCGGGTAAGTCAATATCAGGGTCGACCGAGGGTTTAGGAGAGGGAAGTAGGACATGGAAAGGTACGGGTGGCCCGACCTTAGTTTCATTAACCACAGGCTTGTCAACTTGGACGGGCTCTGCCTCAGCAAAACCATTCCGAGAGATAAAATCTTGCCAACTATCATTGTGGAGATTCAAGTGATGAACAATGATGAGTCTGATTAGGCCATGGTGGAACAGGCTACTATCGGCCTTTTCTCTTTTAAACCTTTTTGACATTTTATAAAGGCTACGCTGGAAGTAAAAAGGAATATTTAATGAATACCCCAAAAAATTCATTAACAGTCAAAGGTGATAAAGAAAAACTAGCCCATATCGACCCTCACAGGTCACGAATTGTTTAACTACTATCAAAAGGTCATGCCATCTTGGTTTAAGCATGGAAATTGGCATACCTCTGTCACAGGATGTGACCTTCCGTGAGACGAACAGTAGTGGCCATGGCACCTCCTCCACTTTAGAATTTTTATACCAACGGTGGCCCGTGGCTGCTAACCCGGTGGCAGAGCTAATGAAATCGTCACTAATTTCCAACTGAATGTCACCCACCTTGGCTCTACAGCCATCAAAAGTCAGGGCGAACTGTTGTGCAACAAATAGATTAAAACCCTCGAATCGTTGTACAAAGGTGAGCCAACCGCTATCCTCTAAGTCTTTCCGTGCATGGTCGAACAACAACAAAGCTTGGCTACCGTTAGACTCAATTCGCACCACCGGTGCCATGGAGAATAGCACACGGTAAGTCCAGGGTTTGAATCATAGCATACATAGGAGCAGAGTGCACGAAGGGTTATCTGAGCTAACAAAGGTGAAACAAGGATAAGGGATAGGCATTAATGACATCGTGCGAAGGTGGTGGAGCTATTTGTTGGCCATGCAGAATAGTCATTACCAATGTACAACCGCTGGCACTTTCAACTATACAAATCATAACGCACATGTGTTATAACTATGCCATTTCAACCAATCAATTGAAACCTTTGGTAAGTGGATAAACCATGCATGCAAGCAATAGTTATGCCATAGTTTTAAAACCAAACATACAAATCGAAACCAGTACCAATGTTTTGACTATGTGACATGCGTTGTATAGAACAATTCATACCAAGATTTTAACCAATGTGCCAATGCGTTTGATCACATGAACTAGGTGTCAAATTAAATGATAATATATATCAAAGGTTTAACCATAACACCTATGTATTTTATGAAACCAGTGGTCAAGTAGATCAAATCAAAGAACATATAAATCCAATTACCAATGCATCACAACCTCAATTACATATGAAACGAAATTACATAATCAATCAAAGAATGTCCAATGAGTACAGATCAAAAAGTTTTGCCGACTGCCTAATGATAAGTAAAACGTAAAGGCAATGGGCATATCGAAAAGAAGAATAACGACAATTCAATAATGATTTTAATGCGACTTCGAAAGACCAAGTTTTCACGCTTACAATCGTGAAAACAAAAATGAAGGTAAGTGTGCAAAAATCGTAAATATAAAAGTGTCGTTTATTTGAGAATTGCGACGAAAAAATGATGTTTACAAAACATTGGTGTAGGCAGCTTATAAGACAGTGAAAAAATGTGAATTGGTTGCCAACAATGGCGACACACTGGTAGAAGAAGTTATCTCTGCCAAAAGGATAATTTCAGATTAGGACAGCAAAGATAATTCCAACTCAAAAACAACAACCAGAAAATCGTATAAACATCATCATTAAACCAACTATTCCAGCAGTGTTTTAAAAGATGAAAACCTATAACAGTCTTAAGACCAGTGAGCCACGATATTAAAGATAAAATCTCCAATATTGTTGACAGAGCCATTACTGCCAGCAGGCGTCCATAGCCTCGACAGGGTTGCCAATTAACCCACTTTGACATCTGTATCTTGCCAAGAAATTTCAGATAAGAATAAAAGACATTTTAAGGTCAAGTTATCTCATTTTTGCAAATTTTCATATACCCGACATTGCTTCACTGCCAGCGGGCTTGTTCAGTACCCCGACGAAGTTGTCTTGGCGTCATGCATGCATTTACCCGCTGCCAGCAGACCTGTTCATCACCCCGACGGGTTTACAAGCACTTCCCACAACTCTTATTAATAATTTATTTTGTTTTGTTTTTCAAAGATATATAGTTGAGCGGGGTGACGCTGAAAATTATGATATTTTAACATATTCTTTCTTTAGACCTCATCAGAATTTTTTAGAACTGTCCTTTACAAAGATCCAGAGATGTTTCATTTACAAAAACAACTTCCCAAGGCAGGGAGACATCTTCCGAGTCATTCCCTTAAGGAATAGAGACAGCGTAAAAAGATAATAGATGATCATGACAAGATTTACTCAGAGATTGAAATCAGTCAGCTTCTTTCAAACAACAGAATTTTTGCCAACACAGATATAAATTTCAAAAATATACCATTGATGTTTATACAATTTTCTTAGCAGTTATTTCAGCGAAGGAATTTTTTGTTTTCTTTTTCTGAATAGATCGGTATACATGTATGTGTATTTCCAAACACAAGCTGATTAATTCAAAGGAAAAATCAAAAACAAAAAGCAAACGAAAAAGAAAATAGAAGCAAAATATGTACATAATATACAAGGGTTGTCATCAAGCAAAGTATCTTTTCAAGGCTTGGCCATTCACCAGGTAGGTGTCAGGCTGCCCCTCAAGATTCTGCAATCGAAAAGAACTGGGACCCAACTTTTCAGTAATTAAAAACGGTCTAAGCCATAAGTTTTGAAATTTTGTGTGTTCTCCCTTTCCCTCATGTGGTTTGTCCCAATTCAAGACAAGATCACCTACTTTGAAATTTCTATCAGAAGCAAAATTAGAATCGAACCATCTTTTAACCAATAGTTTATGTTGATCTAACTTATGTTTAGCCTGGGATCTTACTTCTTCTAGCTTCATCAAAGCGTTAATTCAGTTTTCCAAAGGGGGACAATCTTCTTCTTGGACTTTCTGTGACAATTGTAGCGAAGGAAGAATGATGTGAGGTGGCAGAATTGCTTCTCTGCCATAAACGAGAAAAAAGGGGGAGTTACCTACAGTATCTTTTGGCGTTACCCTATCAGCCCACAGCGCGTTTAACAGTGCATTGTGCCAGTTTTTGTGATTTTCAACCACCGTTCTCTTGATGATTTTAATTAATTTCTTGTTTGTTGATTTTGCCAATCCGTTGCCCTGAGGGTAATAGCTAGCAGAATACTTCAATTTAATTCATTTTTCCAAAGCGAACTCGCTCATCTCAAGAGAGGAGAAGTAGGAAGCGTTATCGAATACTAAACAGTCAGGGATACCAAAACGAGTGATAATATTCGAGTTTAGAAAGGTAATTACCTGACTGGTGTTGATAGTTCTTAACGCGGCAGCTTCAGACCATCGGGTAAATTAATCTGTGGCTATCACAATAAACTTGTGCTATTGTGAAGACGGGGGGTTGATTGGACCTATGATATCAAGGCCCCACTTCTGAAAAGGAGAATCTACTGAAACGGGCTGCAAAGGAAAGGTTGGTTTTTGTAACCGCCCTAATGCTTTCTGACAAATGATACATTTATGACACAAGGCATGGGCATCTCTAAAAAGCGTGGGCCAGTAATAACCGGCTCTTAAAACCTTATGAGCAGTGGTGTCACCACCAAAATGACCACCATCTTCTCCTGCATGCAACTCTAGCAAGACTTTTTCTGCTTCGTATTTTTCAAGACAACGCATCAATATGTCGTCAAAACTTTGACGAAACAGGATACCATTAACCAGATGAAAGGAGGCGGACTTTAATCTCAACGCTCTTCTTTTAGCGGGATCCAGGTGACGGGGGGCTGACCCATGTTCAAGACAGAATCTTATATCGTCATGCCAAGGACTGACAGGGTTTTGTGCACAACAGATTAAATTTTGATCTTGTTGTCCTAGGTTTGACGTATCGCTTTCTTCTTGCTGTCCTGTTGCTGAATCAGCAACTAACTTGCATAACCCTTGGCCTCTCACTATCTGAACTGGGGTGATTTCTAATTCATACTCCTGCAAGGAGGTGACCCAGTTAGCCCTCTTTTCACCTAGTTCCTTCTGCACTAACAAGTTCCTCACGGTTGGGTAGGGGACAATGACTTTCGTCCTTGACTTCAAAAGATAGGACCGGAAGTGCTTGACTGCTTTGAAAACAACGTAAGATTTTCGATCTACCGCTTGGTAATTAAGTTCAGCGCCTTTGAAATCAGAGCTCATAAAGGCAATGGGTACTTCATTGTTCTCGGCATTCTTTTGGGTTAGGACGGCGACATAGGAACGGTCAGAAGCAAAAGTGTAGAGTGTAAAGTCTTGAGAAAAATCGGGGCTCATAAGAGACGGAGCGTCTATTATGGCCTTCTTTATTGCATTAAAAGCTTGACTTTCTAGGGGTCCCCAACGATATTGGGTGTCTTTCTTAATTAGGTTTTGCAAAGGTCTGACCATTTCGGAGAAACTGGGGACAAATCTTCTCACAAAGTTAATCTGGCCTAAGAAAGACTGCATGGATTTTTTGGATGTAGGAGGGGGAAGTTTCGCAATGAATTGAGTCCTTTCAGGGTCAATAATCATCCCTTCGCTAGACACAATAAACCCTAGGAGTTTACCCTGTTCTACTGCAAAGATGGATTTTTTAGGATTCAAGGAGATGTTGTATTTACGACATCGTTGTAGAAGAGCTCGTAAGTGAGCTAGATGATCGTTTTTTTTTTTAGAAAATACAGTCACATCATCTAAGTAAACTACGATGGACTGATTGATTAAGCCTCGGAAAGCAATGTCCATTTCTCTCTGAAAGGTGGCTCCAGCATTAATCAATCCAAAGGGCATTTTACGATAAGCATAAGTGCCCCACGGGGTACGGAAGGTAGTTTTAAGTTGGTCTGGCGGAGACATCAGGACTTGGTTGTACCCCGAAAAAACATCCAGTAAGGATAGCCTCTCAGAACCAGATACCTGTTGAAGGATCTGTTCCATGGGTGGGACAGGATAGTTGTCTTTATCAGACGCTCTATTAAGGTTTCGGAAATCGACGCAGAGTCGAATTTCCCCACTTTTCTTCCAGACTGGAACAAGGTTAGAAACCCATTGAGTGTGCCTAACAAGAAAACTTATCTTAGCATTTAGGAGCTTATTCAATTCTTTTTGAACGGTCGGTTCGAGCTTAGGGTGCATTTTCCTCAGTTTTTGTTGAAGGGGTAAGGTTTGGGGCTTCATAGGAATGACATGTTGTATGATGTTGGGGTCGAAAGTTTTAAGGTCATCATACGTCCATGCAAAGACATCTTTAAATTCTTTGAACAATTTAATAAATGCATCTTTTTCTTGTTGAGAACATCCTACCCCTAGATTAATGCACTGCGGATTGTCCTTAGTTCCTAAGTTTACTTTTTCATAAGATAACGAGGAACTATTGGTTTTACAGTTGACTTTATTTTTAAATTTATCTTGAAGATCATAAAATTTCTCTAATCTAACTACATATTTAGGAATCGAGTTTACCATATTCGATGAAGATTCAGGAGTTCTCGGATCTGGTATTATCATGAAATCGCGCAAATTGTCGTCGTGTGTATGTTCGTCTATCACCGTGCCTTGAAAGGTTTCTTCCATGTGTAGGAAGTTAATGATCTGTTGATCGTCGTCAAAGACTCTCCAGTTCGTGATGTTGTCAGGAACGGATGGCCGGAACAACAGTTCGATGGAGAATGCGTCTGTGGACAAGCCTTCTGCAAGAAGAAGTTTAGAGGCTACATTAGCTAATAAATCTTCTTCAGAATTATTCAATCTAGGAATAGAATTTATATTGAAAGCAGAAAATTTGTTCATTAAATTCCATACCTCAGATTGGTAGCTTTTGAGATGCGGAGACAGACAGTGGATAGAATCTCTCACCTGTCTAAACACTATTTCGGAGTCACCAAAGACGGTTAAATTTTGAATGTTCATATCCAAAGATTTTATGAGACCTTGCAGTAAAGCCTCATATTCTACAGTATTGTTAGCACATTCAAATTCCAACCTACATGCCATCAATGTTTTGTTACCTTCCGGATCGATAATAACACAGCCTGCTCCAGCTCCTTCTTTGGACTTTGACCCGTCAAAATAAAGAGACCAAATTTGATTTCCATCGGGTGCATGAGACCGTTGCGTGGAAGCTGTTGGCTGCACATATGCTACAATCTCGGATTGTTGTTCTGGATTGGTAATAGCTGAAGCCTCAGCCATGAAATTTCCAAAGAAGGTGTCCATCCCTTGTACTTCGGGTGAATCAGCAAAAGGTGTAAATGGTTCGTTGGGATCGTTCAAATCTGTGATCGTGAACTTAAGGTAGCATTTACGATTTACCTTTATCTTGTTAGGCTTGTCGTTCTCTGGAAGCCATGGATGAGACCAATCTGTCGCGAAATAATCGTGTAGCTACTCCGACCAGTCCCTGCTTAAAAACAGACCATACACTTCTGGAATATCCACAACAATTATATCAATCACTTGATGAACCTTTGGGTTAGATGATAATATAATAAGCACATTATTTAGCTCGCCTATAACTTTAAGATTGGTCTGATCAAGTTGTATGATTTTTAAGGTGGAGGGTTCAACTTCAACGTTAATCTTCTGGAAAACAGACCATGGCATCACATTGGATGATGCTCCTGAGTCTACCATACAATTGTGCATGTTTCTATTAAAGATTTCGAAAGTTAACAAAAATGGAGGTACATTTTTGCGAGTACTAAGAGTGGTAGTTTGTGGCTTTTTACTCGCAGTTTCTAAAGCTACTTTATCTACATTATTTACATTATTTACATTACTTACAGGAAGGCTCCCTTTATCTTGAGGATCGGGATTGTTTTTAGTGGAAGTCTTCTGGGGAACTTTGTTCTGCACAACCTTATTACCACTTGAATTACCATTTTTTCCATTCTCTGAGATATTCTGTAACATTTTTTGAAGCAGAAATGGAAATTTCAATAACTCATAAACATAAATGTTAGCCCTTAACTTTTTAAGATCTTCAACTACATCATAATCCAAGTTGGGGTTCACATTACTCTGTTTAGTCTCAGCTGGTTTAGATTGCCTTGGAGGCGAAGCTGTAGTGTTTTCGGAAGAAGGTTTGTTTGTTGTCTTACTCCTGGTATTATAGGGATGTATTGTCTCGAAGTTAGCTTGAAATATGCTATCCGAGAAGTGTCCAAAAATGTTTGGGGAAGACTCTTCTTCTTGAACTGTCTCTTGTTCAACTACCTCCTCAGGAGTCTCAGGAGGCATCAAATTATCTTGGGCTTCTAGAATTGTTTGAAGGGTGCATTGCAGACTTTCTAGATTAAGGCCTTCGATGGTTGGATTAGGTCGGTTGGTAGTAAAAGGCTTCCGGAACGGGGGCTTGTAAGGTCCTTTGCTCGAGGAAGCTTCTTCGGTCTTCCTTTTTAAGTCTATAACTTGATTTGACAGTTTTTGAACAACTTTAGTTAAGTTTTCTAAATCAGGGTTTTCAGGTTGTGTTTTACCTTGAGTAGGTATGGGGAGGATTTCGATCTTCTTTTTGGAAGAAGAACTAGTCTCTATTTCATTGCTAGTAGAGTCTCTAAGACTAAGTATGTCTTTTTCAATCTGACTAGCCTCCTCGAAGGCTTCTAACAACGTGGCTTTCTTAGATCGTTTAACTCAAATAGCTATACTTTGATGCACAACTTTAGTGTAGTATGCTATTATAAGACTCTCAGCGGGCATGGAATCAGCAGGGATTCGGTTTTTAAGTGTTAAGAATATTTGATTAAAGTCTTTAACTTTTTCTTTAGGGTTCATTCTTAGGCTAGAAAGATCCATGACTAGGACTTCCAGAGGTTTACCGTCTCCGAACTTTTCCAAAAAACATGACTCAAACTTTTCCCAAGACACAATGGTATGGGGTTGTTGGGAAAAGTACCATGTGGATGCATTACCCTCGAAAGTATAAGGGAACAACCTATAGACAACGTCTTCATGTTCGACATTGCGGAGTCTTATGGCTAACATAAACTTTTTAATGTGATCTTCAGCGATCTCTTTTGAGTCAGGGTCAAACTTGGGAAGCCATTTCTTCAGATGTTTAGGTAGAGGATATTGAGCTCCAGGTACAACTACGACATCCTGGTCAAGCCAAGGTCTAGCAGGGTTGTTCTGATTTTCCATTGGGGTAGTGGGTGTGGAAGGCTAAGAAGGGGAATTGCCTTCGTCAGAGGAACCTCATCCAGAAGAGGAAGGAGATGATGGAGGTGGTGAAGGGGGTATCCCAGATCCTCCTGCAGTAGGATTTAGGATTGGATCTGTAGGATTCACAGTGAGATCAGTGCCTCCTAATTGTTCTCTGATATCAGAGAAGTCCAAAGGTTGGCCCCACGGTCGGTTAGGTTGACTCAAACGGGCTAAGGCACTATGTGTTTTTATAAGAGATTGACGGACAATCTCTTGTATGTCACCACCTTTAGGATTAGGGGTTGTTGGCTCAACTGTGATACGTGGATCGTCGGTTGAAGTAGTTGTTGTTTGAAGTGGAATATTATCATTTGAATGGCTTCTAGTCACTATAGGTGAGCGATTAGGTGGTGGAGGAGTCTTGCGACCACCTCGTGCCATTAATTAATTTCAGGCCCTCCTTCTAGCGCCATTTGTTGACGGGCGAAATTGACCGTCCGTCAACTGGGAGAGTGGAACCGGTCTGGGGTTGTCTAATAACCCAAGCCGTTTGGGATGAACCACCCTGATGGGTTTAGCGGCTCCGTTATCCGATCTAAGGTCCTAAGAAAACAAAAAAAAGAAAACTACTCTAAACTAACTAATCTAACTAAAACTAACTATTAAACAAACTAAACTAATCTAACTAAAAATAACTATTAAAACAAACTAAAACAAAATTAACTATT
>JZKD02S2136185.1:0-14878 GCA_000966675.3 Picea glauca
CTATCCCAATACCATTCCCCCTTCAAGATGTTTTTTTTATCCTTTGTTGACTGGAAGACAAAATTGGTCCAACCCTAGCTAGTAAATGGAAAAAGGAGCATAGCCTATCTATTGTTTCCATACCTTTCTCACCCACGTGCTTATTCATTTTTCTAAGATGAGCCTGCCATGAAACTTGTCTAGCAACGTTACTACCTAATATAACTACACTCACCCCATTAACACATCTTGACCCAATATCAACTTCATGCATTTAACTCTTCACTTTACACACTTAGACTTCCTTACCCTTCTCTTTACTACCCCTGCCTCCTCACCATGTGAGCTCTCAACCTTCTCTCTCACCTTAGGGATAATTTTAGACATATATTGGTTTGATAGAGCCAGGTGCTCACCACCTTTCTCAAATGATACTAATATGCCTGAGTCTGCCACCTCTGACTCTACATGGCCACCTTCAACGATGGTCATCGACTATAGTGGAGGTGGTTCCTGCATTTCCACGCCATCATTGTCTACCAACTCCATCTAGATCAAAAGGATATCTTGACTAGAACTGTCATCAATCATCAAGGTAAAACAAGATCCAATAGAAACTTTAACTTCCTCATTATTTCCCAGGTTCATATATGTGAACACAAAAATCTACCACCTCCATACTTTTCTCCCTCCAATCAAAGCAATAAGGTACTCCCTCTCTCAATATATTAATGAATGAGCCATTTTTACATCTTCCACTTCCTAATTTTAATATTAATATGTCGGATAGAGATGAGTTAAGTGGTAATGGTAGAGATAACCAACATGAGGCTGATAATGTATCCATGCACAATGATGATGAGCTTATACATGACATACACATTGTAAACCAAATATTACATGGTGTTGCTATGGAATACATACATATAGGTAATGAACATGTGCAAGGTATGGGTCAAGGTCCATACCATGTCATTGGACCAAGTAATTTGATGCATGTTGCACCAAAACCTGTTTTATTAGTGGCCAATAAATCAAATTGTTCTAAGTTATTTGTTGTTTTAACGTTTTACAATTTGAAAGCAACACGTGGATGTTTATACAATAATTTTATATATTTTTTAAGATATATGCAATGTACTAAATACTAATAATAAAATAATAAAACTAGCATACACACAATGTACACAAGATGTGAATGTGGAGCACAACCCCCGAATAGATAATAGAGACGAGTTACACAATAATTTTGTATACAATATGAAACTCTCCTCCAAATAACCTCAATATATCCATATAACCAAATCATATGTTCCTCCCCCAATAATGACTACATTGTCTTCTATATATACCTATTCTCACTCATTGCACATGTGAGCCCTTTAGTAAGTTTACTCATATTACATATACATTTAACCTCGTATATTCCCCCATTGGGGTCATATCATAGTACCACCCTTCAAAAGTATTTCTCCTCAAATCCTTGTAATTAAGGGTTTTACATGTGATGAAACCAAGTAATAGGATTTCCTTATATTCCTACTATATTGCTACCACTAATAATGATTAATCCATCCAAATTCTTGTTGTTAATCCTTGATAAGTGTTGTTGTTGTTGTTGTTAAATTCTCTGATTTGTGGTAGTCATTGGTCTCAAATAATATATATCTTGTTGAATCATGTTTTTTTGATGCCATGTTTGATGAATATTGTTGATTATTCCACCTTCTTCCCTGGTAATATCGATATCAACCTTATTGTCTTTCTTGACAACTTTCTCGGTAATGATTGTGTTGATATGGTTCCACCTTTGATAGTTTTCCTTCGTTCTCCACACTCATATCATTAGTTTTATTTTTAGAGACAATGGCATGCTCTATTCTCTGTGCTTGGTTTTCAATACTTCATGCTTTTGAGACAATTCGACCAGTAACAAATAATACTGTGGATATTATGAACTATTCTGAAGAAAACTCTCACCACATAAACTTAATCATCATATTATTTCTCTGTATGGAAGGGAAATCCATGAATAAATCTGCGTTCTAGAGAAGCTTTGAGTTAAGAATCAGAGGAGAGAAATGAACTTAGATTTTTTGAAAGGTTGTAGGGACTTATAAGTTTCTCTTCTCCTCTCATCTCTTTGCCTTTTTGTCTCGAAGATGGATCCTGTTTTGGATCCAAAACGTCGACCGGTAACAAATAATCTTGTGGATATTCTGAACTATTATGAAGAAAACTCTCACCACATAAATCTTAATCATCAGATTATTTCTCTATATGAAAGGGAAATCCATGAAGAAATTTGCGTTTTGGAGAAGCTTCGAGTTAAGATTCAGAGGATAGTAGTGGACTAAGATTTTTTGAAAGGTTGCAGGGACTTATAAGCTGCTCTTCTCCTCTCATCTCTTCAACTTTGTGTCCTAAAGATGGATCTTGTTTTGGATTTGAAACATCGACAAATAACAAATAATATTGTGGATATTCTGAAGAAAACACTCACCAAAAAATCTTAATCTTCAAATTATTTCTCAGTATGAAAGGGAAATACATGAAGAAATCTACGTTCTAGAGAAGCTTCGAGTTAAGGTTTAGATGAGAGAAGTGGACTTAGATTTTTTGAAAGGCTATAGGGACTTATAAGTTGCTCTTCTCCTCTCATATCTTTGGCTTTGTGTCCTAAATATGGATCGTGTTTTGGATCTGAAATGTTGACCAACAATAAATAATACTGCAGATATTATGAACTATTCTAAAAACAACTCTCACAACATAAATCTTAATCATCAAATTCCATCATTTTTTACTTTGATATTATCAAGTTTGAACTTAGCTTCTTCAAGTATATTCTAATGAACCTCTTCTAGATTCTCTTCTTTTTCATTTTGACACTAGATGGTGATAATTGCCGCCAAATTCTTCAATCCTTGCTTTCATTTCTTCTTTGATATCATTGGTTTCCAAGGCTTCTTCAACAATTTCACTCATTTATTCACCAATAATCTTCTATTTTGCCTCTTGCAGGTGCCTTTTCACATCACAACATTGTTAAGGATTTCTTGATTATGGTTACACCACCTTTTGATTTTTCGTCATTGTTTTTCAATTCTTCTCTCAACTCATCATTTCCCACTTTCCTTTCTAAGATTTTATTGTTTTAATTTTCGAACCTCCTCAATGAGTGCTTCTTTAAGGTCACAGAACTTAAAAAATTGGTCATCTTTTTTCCTAATTTATTCCTTTGCTTCATTTAAGTCATATTTTATTTTCTACATATCCTTAAAGTTCATTTCCCATATGACTTTATTGGAGAATAATTCTTCAAATTCTTCTCGAGTGTAATATAAAAGATCTCAAAATCAAGACTTTGCCAGTAGACCTTAGCTTCCTCTCGAAGATAAAAAAATCTACAAAAAACACAATTAAATTATTTCTTATTTTTCTTTGCAATCCTCAACTACTACCTAGGATCAATTCCATCTTCGTCTCCTCTAAACTCTAGTACATTGGTTCTCATTTGGGATCTACCCCAAAACCCTAATTACTAAACCTTCAATATTTATACCAATTTATCAAACAAAATTTACCAATATAATCTTATGTGTTTCCTCTTTACAATAGATGTTGAATCACCTCAGTCGGAGTTCCTAATCAAAAGTTATGTTAATTTTAAGTTAACATACCTTTTAAAGCCCTAATTTTGGGGACTGTCCTTTAGGATAACCCTTAAATTGATCTAACTCTAGATTTTATGCATGACTAATCTTAAAATTTTGGCTTATAATAACATGGTATGTCTTCTTCGCAATGCCACATGTCACGCTGAATTCTTATGTGCCAAGGACAAGTTAGGATAACTTAAATAAAACTTGTTGATTTTTGCATCATTCAAGAGAGCGCAATTGCACCATATGCCACACACCCAATTTTGTAGCTCTGAGTTAGAAATTTTAATAGGAGATATCTTGCTTTGTCTACTTCCCAATGCCATAGGTGTTAGTTAATTTGGACATTGCAAACCTCATATATGATTGTTTTACCAAAACCCTTATTTGAGACTAGTTTACGGACAAGAAAAAAATATTACTTGCACAACTTGTAACTCCATAACTATAGTGAACTAAATTCTAAATTTTTTACCAAATGTATTTTACTATTTTCTCTATCCACCTTGAAATTTCACATAATTTGAATGAAAAAAAATAAAGAATGAAAATGGTAAAATGACTTGTTTGAAGCAACAAAACCAAGAATAGTCTACTTTAATACCAAATACCAAAAATAACATAATAAACCATAGTACACACAATGTACACAAGATGTGAATGAGAAACACAACTCCGAAAGAGCTAATAGAGATGAGTTGCATAATAACTCCTTATATAATAAGAGTCTCTCCTTCAAATAACCCCAATACATCAATATAAGCAAATCATGTGTTCCTCCCCCAACATTGACTACACTGACTTATATATACACCTATTATCATTCATTTCATATGTAAGCCCTTTATTTGGCCAAACCCTATTACTTATGCATTTACCCATTACATATACATATAACCCCACATATGCTTCCATTAGAGACACACATATTTGATAACAATTATAATTTGATGTGTTTTATGATTTTCTAAGATCTTACGTCTTCACATGATTAAAAATTTCATATCAATTATGATAATTAATTAATATCAATTATGATAATTAATCAATATTAATTATACACAACTTGATGCACAATAAACTATTGCTAATATATGATGTACTTGCTAGCACATGAGGCATTAAAATTGTTGAATGTACAAAGTATATCACACACATAAGAAATATTGTTTTATTTTATATAAAGGATGATATCAAGATAATTACGTGTCTCCAAAATGCTCTAAAAGTCACTATCTTTTTATGTAAAAAGGTTACATGTTCCACATAAAGTATTATGCCACTAGCCTATAAAATTGTAATGCATATATTATTGAAAACCTTTAACTAAATATATGGATTGGAATGCAAAGAGTAGGAATGTGCAAGAGCGTGGTGCATTCCTACTGATTCCAAGGCAATGAAGCACATATAAAATAGTTAACTTGAAAAAGTGAGTTGTGGAGTAGAATCAAGGTAATGAAGCACATATAAAATAGTTAACTTGAAAAGTTTATAAGTGAGTTGTGGAGTATAAGCTTTTCCTTGTGAATCCATTCTCTTTCCAATGAACAAATTATTCAATTTAAATTAATTTACTTATAAAGAAAAAACATTTAATGTTAAATCTTATTATTTTTAAAATGTATCAAAACAAATCAATATTATGAATTTTTAATAAAAAAATTATTCTTATAAAAAGTCACTAAAATCGATAAGTCACTAAAAAGTCACTAAAGTCGATGATGTCACTTGTAAAAAGAAAAATATTGTAACTAATGAAATTTTCCCACCATATGGTTACATGACATGCAACTTATTTCTTGATATGCATTTCAATGAGAAGGGGAGAAGCTCAAACATTACATGGCAAACACTTTACATGCCATACATGGAGGAGAGAAACCATGTGGGCTTTGTACTTTAGTATGGTTTGCCTCGTGCTTCTATCCCCTATCTAGAAACCGTGTGGGTTTTGTACTTTAGTATGGTTTGCCTTGTGCTTCTATCCGTATCTACATTTGTTTTCAATTTAAAAGGCTTAAACCTTGCATGGCTCTCTTGTTTAATGATTCTAATTTATTTGAGCAAATAGGCAATGTACACAATATTGTTCTTTGTACAATCTCCCTCCTCCTTCCTATGATGAAGGTTTTTCCCTAATATTTTTCATTCACAAATAATTGGAAACTTGTAATCAAAACCATATAAGATGTTAATAGAGTAAAAAATGACACAAATTCATCATGATACCCTTAGTCACCAAACACATGGATAACAAGCCATATAGTAAAACACTAATATCTACCAAAAGTATTATTTGTATTCCCCAATAAGCATTGATATCATATTATAAGCATATCCCATTATGGGTGAATGGTAAATATTTTTGTAATGTTATGAATTGTATTAATTTTCTCGATATATAATAAAAAAAATGTGTTTGGGTACATAATCAAGAGAATGTGTTTGGGTACATAATCAAGAGAATGTGTTTAGGTACATAATCATAAAAGTCTTGTCAATCCTACAAATTAGAAAGGAAATTTTGATTTTAACGGCATTTTCAAAACTTGTATGATTGTCACTCTGATAATATGTGTAAGGTAGGATTGTGTAATTCAAACTAGGGTCTTTGCAAGTTATAAGGAATGAAGTGGGAACATGGGTGTCATCTCGTGAAAAATAAAATGTTGTTTCAAAAGGAGCATGGCTTAACAGTAAGGACATTCTATCAAAGAAGTAAATTGAGTCCAATGTGTACTTCATGTTGCCTATTTTCCAATAACACAAGTTGGAAGGATGATTTCCTTAAGACGCCCCTTTAGAGTTCGATCTTCATGCATGTTCACATAAATGTTTCACATTTTGTCCCTTAATAACTCCATGATGCTAGAGCTATTGAGAGGTTGAGTAGGTTTCCAAGGGACATGGGAAATTGTGTACTATGTCCATCACACCATAAAGGTTATTTCTAAAGGGAAGCTTCAAGAGCTCCAATGAGCATAGAATATTCCTTTTGATGTGGCTATGATACCCCAAACTTAGCCTATCTTCCATGGAATATACCATGTCGTCTTGGATCGTATTGTACACATGTTCTTCACATTTAGCTTATATACTTCCTTACCATGAAATCCCCTTCTACCATTCAAGTGGTGAGTGGTTTTAGAGGTTCTTATATACCTTGCTACTATTTTAAACTTTGGAACGAAAATATACAAGGGCACGAGGGGATGGTATAGTGGGAAGAAACAAGTGTCTCCCTATTAGTTTAGGCAATGGGAAAAAAGATCAAGGTGGGGGTTAAAGAAGAGGATTTCCCTAGCTATGGATAATGTTGTGAATCTTAGGCGAGGAAGAAGGATTTACACATGCCATCTTATAGTTAACACATTGACATGTCTCAGTAGTAAAAGAAGAAAACAAAACAATATAAAAATAGTGAAAAATTGGGGTAAGGAATTAATGAGATTTAACACGTGGACCAAATGAAGTTTATATGATTGAAAAAATATTACTTTTTACATTAAATCATTGTCATTTTTTTAAAAGTTCAATATAGAACTAAGAAAATAAATGATTGCGATGTTTGGTTTTCTACCACACATGGTAGCAATGAATTGTGATGAGTTATGAACAAAATCATCTTGGAGTAACCAAATTCACATACTTGAGGTGAGAGGTGGGGCTGCCATCTAAAAGAGCATTTTTCAGTTTCAATTCTCTCTAACAAATTTTCTCCATATTATCCCATTTACAAATACTAATTAGATATACATAATGAGTAACATAAGTTACATGTCCTTGACATGTAGGTCAATACTTTGAATTATCGAAGAATGATCATAGCTCACCCTTGATACGATCTATTTGACAAAGAAACTTTTGTGCAATACACATAGCAAAAGAAATTTAAAACCAAACAAGGAATTCCATACTATTGTTTTATGTGCATAGTCTAAGACCATGATTTCACTTGGTGTCAGTCACCTAAAAATTGTGAACATAGAATAGACTTAGGGCCTTACAAGAACCTTTCCCTCACTAAATTGACTAATTTTACATGTCCTCTTGAAGAGCTCACCCTAGTTGCATAATCCATGACAATTGTCAAATGGGTTGATGCCAATATCCCATGCACCCACATACTCTATTTCAATCTCTTCGAAATTGTAGATGAACATTCAATTCAATCAAATGATTTAATACAAAACATCATGGAAAGGGTCTAATTTGGTTCTTCCTCGCCTACTAGAGCATGCTTGTGGACTGACACTTTTAGAGCTAGACAATCCCTTCTCATGTAGAGTTTCTAGTAATGTGATTCTCGACTTCCTCTAACCATGTATTTACTCAGAGAGTGCTTAGTTGCATATGTTGCTTGAAACTAATTGTAGGAAAAATGAGTTAGATGTGCCATGTTCCATAAACCAAAATATGAAATGCTAGAGAAGGATTGGAAGTGAACTTGTTTTTCATGATAGTAGGAAACATCATTTCTATATTTATTTAGTATGTAGGCAAAGCAAAATATGAACTCGTATTAAAAATAACAACAAGCAATTAAGAATAACATCAACTTCATTTTACTTGTCATAATTACATCAATTGGTGCAATCAATGGTCATCACCCTTCTCAATTGATTGCATTATTAAACTTGCAAACTTATCAATTCAATTCAATTATTTATGTAGCAATTGCACCTGAAATGCTTATGAAAAATTTCTTTTCCATACCAGAAGAGCTAGGCATTCATTTCTATTTCAAAAAGCTATACAAATTTGAGAACATAAGTTCAAAATACATTTCAACAAGAATATCTCATTCAACTAAACTTTAACACAATTTTCAATTAATTTCACTTTAGTTCATTAGAATAAAAAATGTTCTTCAAAAGGACACAATTTCCATGACATTGTTCTATCAATAACAATAGTTCACCTATTCTTGAAGGTTGGTCACTTTGCATAAAAAATCATAAATGCTAGGAGTCAATAGTAGTCAAATGATATACCTTATACTTGAATATTTTGGGAGAGATTGCATCCACTTTATGACATTGACTTTATTTGGAGGCCACTCTTTTCTCTTCTCGGGACTCAATCCCTCATTTTCTTTATCAAAATCTTTTTTTTCTTTTTCTTTTGGTAATCCTCCTTTGAATTGGTGGACAATCTTCCTTCAAATCGGAAAGAATCCCTAGGTTTGTTCGCTTATGATATACATGGACATTTTGATCTTTGCATCGATGTTGCTTTTGCTTTCTAGTGTACTTCAAAGTGAGAAGATCCAAAAGCAATGTATGTACATTAACATTCCATTGCTCTTTGCTAGTATTGTTATCCAAATGCTCTTTACTAGTACTCTGATTCAAATCCTCAAACATGCAAGTAGGTGCCACACAAAAAAAATACATTTGCCATTTCTTTTTCTTTCACTTTCACTTTATGATTTGTAAACTCACTTTCAATTTTTTTGGCATTTGATTCAACATAAAGACAATAATCTATACAGAAATTCAAGGTTGTATATGTTCCTTCTTATTATCTTCTTGAGATCTAATTTCACATGTTACCATTGTGATTCCCTTTTTCTCCCTTGCTTCATTTCCAGTCTTGGCATTAACTATTATATCATCCAATTATTTCGATTGATTGTCCTTTACCTATACATTAGTTCACATGTAGCTTGACCAGTTTCATATTCAATATTTATTGGTTTTGTAAAGAACACTATGTTTATATCATGAACACTATCTTTGTCACGAGTCTTGCATGGAATCATGAATTATATTTATGGTAATTTTTCCTTATAATTTTTTATAGTTCTTTCTCTTTCTTTTGATCTTCTTTCATATTTATTAGTTCCTCTTGATTTATTATGTCTTCAACTACAATACATTCCTTGTCATTTCCCGATTAAAATTGACTTTGCCTTGCTTTCCTAAAAACAAACATTTTCTTCTTTGAATCTACAATACATTCCTTGTCATTTTCCGACTAAAATTGACTTTGCCTTGCTTTCCTAAAAACAAACATTTTCTTCTTTGAATAATTCTTTTGTCTTCTTATAAAGATTTAATGAAAGGAACCATTAACTTATTTTCTACTCAAATCTAAACAATTAATGCTTCATCTATTATTTGGAATAAAAGAATCCATCTCACAAATTCAACACACAACCACCCAAACACTCTATTTAGTAATTTAATATTCAAATGAAACTTTGATATCACTCCAACTAAATGGAATTTGACAACACAAAACCATAAAAAAAGAGTAATTGAAGTATAAGCATTTAACCAAATAAAATCATGATGGAACTTTTTTTTTTCAAAAAAGAAAAATGACTTATATTAGTTAAAATAAAAGGTCTTTTACAATGATCTTCACATCAGTCCAAGATTAATATGTCCTTCTTCCTAGACTAAATAAACATGAGAATTGATCATATTACAAAAAGCAGTAAACTGCCTCTTATCATTGTAGGAACCACTGGTTTTCATATCAGAATACAAAATGCCATAATCACTCTTGTTTCAGTATTTTAAGTCGAAATATACATCAACCCAAAATCTTCCCTGCACTAGGAATCTATTGATTTACTGCTAATCTTTCAAAAGTGTCTGGTTGTCCTTCTGTAACCTTTGCAAAATAAGTACCATCTTCTTCCAGTCACAAAGCATCCTTTGAAAGTTGGTCAACATCTTGGTTGTAAGCTCTGTATATATGTTGAGATTTGAGCTGTTGAAAACTCTCGCTCAGAATTCTAATTTTTTCCATCCAAGACTGCAAAGAGATCACCTATAAGTTATCATCATTAGCAAACCAATCGATAATAATCTTGGAGTCTCCTACCAAATATAATCTTGTAACCTTTTTATATCTTGCAAATAATAGTAAGCACCACAAGGCTAGGAGTTCACCCCTTGTATTGGTTCCTCTACCACAATTCATTTTTAATTTGTATCTACCCATCACTGGACATTTTAATAGTTCACTCGCCCCACATTTTAAACCTTTATCTTGTGAGGCTCCATAAAAAAACCCCATAATCAAATTCCAATCCAGAATGGGAGGTTTGTCTATCCTTCTTATCTTAGCACACTGTGTGAATTTTAATTCTCCCAAGTCCTATAGAATACAATTGCTAACTCTGACCAGATTAGGAGGTAAATCTTCAAAGATAACTAAATTTCTGTGTTTCCACACCTCCCAACAGATAAAGCAAGGTATTTCATTCCGATTTTCCTTCCTTTTTAACCAATTTTGAAAATAGTATGTAGTCTGAACTCCTTCCCAAGGACTGACTAAATTTAATTCCTTTGAAATTGTTTGCCAAATATCATTGATGAACCTGTACTCCACAAAAAGGTGAAACATTGTTTCCTCACTAATCCCACACAAGACACATCTACTCGGCCCATTAAAACCTCTTCTGTTCAAATTTTCCCAAGTAAGAATTTGCTGCTCCAACATCAGCCAAACAAACAGTTTAAATTTTAAGGGTAACTGCCAGTTCCAAATTTTAGTATACCAAAAACAAGGTTCAACTTCCCTCATCTCCAACATTTGAACTTTGTAAGCAATATTAGCATTAACCTATCCCCTTTTTGTGTCCCAAGACCAAAGTAAGGTGTTTTTTGCATTATTTATTACAAAGCCCGAGCCAACTAAGCCCTTAACAAAGTTATTCCATTCCTCTTTTTGATCACCTTCCATCCCTAGTGACTCAGCCTTTTTCCATCTTGTGTAAGTTGTATCCTCCACCTCACTAGTCCCAGCTTGTGATAGGAATTCAATCTCTTGAGCCTTCAAATTCAAATTAAGATTCTTTGACAATTTATAATATGTATGTGAACCCACCATAGGATCGGTACCAATTCTAATAGCCCTCCCATTCCCAGGCTTCCAAACTAACCAATCTGTTATAATTGATAAAGAAGCAGTGAGTGCTCTCCAAAAGTTTGATGTACCTGTCCAATAATTCCTACCTTGCCTCAACCACTCCTCCATTGATTTCTTCTTGAGATATTTTTTAATCATCACCTCATGCGAAAGACCAGGCATCATAAGACATCTCCACATACTTTTTGCTGCCAAGGCTTTCCCAAAGGAAAAAATATATTTTTAATCCCCATCCACCAGTCTTTTTTGGTTTTGCAAGCTTTTTCTAGCTTGCCAAATGCATACCTTCAACAACTTGTTTTCCCGTCCACAAGAAGCTAAACATCCTCCTTCTAATACTGTTTAAGACACTTTTTGGGATCTTTGCCAAGGATAGCCAATATACATAAATGCTTTCAAGAACAACTTTTACAAGAATCACCCTTCCCCCTAAAGAAAGCCATCCATGACTCCAATTTAGTATTCTTTTATCAAAATTTTTCTCCAGCCAATTCCAATCCATTCTAGAGTAATAGTTTGGTTTTAAAAAGATTCCCAGGTACTTAAAACCTTCATCAACTAGTTTTACATCATAGGACAAGATCTCTTTTATCATATCCAGTTCATCATCTTCCCACCCATCTTCTAAAAAAACAGACTTCTGTGTACTAAAGACCATCCCTGTCGCTTTACAAAAAAGATCCAAAACTTCCTTAAAAACTTCCCAATTAATCATGATGGAACTTGATCACACGTAATGTAATTCTATCATTATGAATGAATAGAGAGCATCACAACACTAAGGAATGTTAAATGATTTATTTTTCACCATTTTAGAGTTAGAAAGAAAGTAAAAAATATAGTGCAAAAGATAAATTCACAAGACCTTAAACCACAACAACGTTGAGTGTCGAACTACAAATCTAATCGTTGTCAAATGTTTTTGGTGGATTTAAGTGTTTCCACTGATAATTTTTTATTTTATTTTATTTTAAACATGAATACAAAATTCTTGCGTTTGAGATGAGGGGTATATTAGTAAAATAGTTACTATTATGCATTGCAATGTGAAAGAAAAGTTTTTTTTATAACTTATGTGAATAGTTGGGAAGCTTGGCATTTCAAGTATGTGGAGCTTGGATTGATTACATTATTTTGATCTACTTATCCAGACTATTCATTGAAAAAAACTCGCCAGGATGATCAACCATTGCATGATGGAATAAACTTCACTCTCACCATAGGTAAAATAATACAAGCATAATCAATGTAATGTGTTTCTCCTTTGTTACATGTATCTGAAACCATATATGACCATTAGATGTGTAAGTATTTTGAGATCTCTATAATGGTCATTAAAGTAACAAGAACTTAGGTGCCCCACTGGAAGGAAATGTAGCGATCAATTTAGCCACTAACCTTGCCTTGCTATTTTCATTATTTGTTGGGTTTCGTTCCAAAAGAGTTCAAGTTTTGACGCGCAAGATGGAAAAAGGCAAGCACTTAAGAGACATGTCAATGACATTGATAGAAGGAAATCAAAGAGAATATTGAAGGATCTCAACCATCATATTTGCAACATTGATGAGGAAGAAACCAAGAAGCAAACAAAGACAACATACATGGGCACTTGCATTCAAACCCCAAACTGCTACAAATTGTGTGACATGGACTAGATATAGATTGACATATGGAATACAATACAAATTGGTTTTTGCATACAAGTGGTAAATGTAGACTAGTTTGGTGAAGAAATTTTCCAAGGCTTCCCTTATATTAAAGAAACACCTTCAACGTAATTAGTCCCTACATATGCATGCAACTATTGTTTACACCTTTTTAGGTCCTTGCATATGGAAGGAGACTATTGTTTCCATTTTTCAATTAATTTTGGGTTTATATATTCAAAATTGTAATATCTCAAAGTTGTGTCAAAAAATGATTTATTCTTTTTATCATTTTTCTTGAATTTTGATTAGTTAAAAAATGTTGATTTGAACTTTTCTATCATTACCAATCCAAAAAAATTAAATCAATTATTAGGCCATAGATTGCAAAATCATAGTCTTCCCAAAGTTGAGTCAAAAGATAATTTACTTTTGATGATTTTTATTGAATTATCACTAGTTCAAGAAAAAAATAAATCAACATGCATTCAATTATTCCAATGTGGTTATTTAATAAACTATTAATGATTTAACCCACTCATTTGTTTACCATAGTTGAGAGAGTAGACAAATGAGGTGGGCAATGAGGATGCCTTGTGAACAATCTAAATAGGTGTAGATTGAATTATTTCTATTGGTTTTTAGCGATACTTAGTGTGATCAATATATGGTGCTATGTTTATATTGCATATGTATATACATACAAGAAAGATGGTACTATGTTTATATTGCATATGTATATACATACAAGAAAGTTAAGCACATTGCATTTAATATAATAGGTTTTGCATAAACTTATCATTAATGGATAGTGGTATATGTATGAATATGTTTTCTCTCTTTACCTTGTGGTGGAAAAAATACACAAAGTAAAAGAAGTCCTCTCATTCTATTTCAATATGATTATTTTTCATAAGTAAAACTTCAAAAATTAGCAATGTGTTTCATCTTATTGTTAAACAAACATATGGTTAACCATTATTTTGTTGTTATTGAGTGCTCATTATAATTTTATTTTGTACTACTAAGTTTTAAATCCTTTAATCTTTTTAAATATTATAAATTTGATGATACAAGTATTATTGCTTTAAACTTTATATATATAAGTATTGTAGATTTGCAGGCCTACTATAGATGTGAATATTATACTTCATTGACACAAAAGGCTTGTACCTTGCTCATACATATTTTAAAGACTCAAGTGTAAATCTTAACAATTTTTTAATAATATAAGTTAAGGAAATCTTAATATTTTCAAAATGATATGCTATTTATAAGTTAAAGAAATTTTAATATTTTCAAAATGATATGTTCTTTATATATGAAAGTTAATATAAATATTATATTCAAAATGATATGCTCTTTATAAGTTAAGGAAATCTTAATATTTTCAAAATGATATTCTCTTTATATATATGAAAGTTAATATAAATATTATAAATTATTAATACATTTGTATTATACTTCGTATAAAAAGTTAACATAAATATTATATTCAAAATGATATGCTCTTTATAAGTTAATGAAATCTTAATATTTTCAAAATATATACTCTTTATATATGAAAGTTAACATAAATATTATAAATCATTAATACATTTATATTATAATTCGTATAAAGTTTAATTTCTTAATAATATAAGTTAAAGGAATCTTAATATTTTGAAACTGATATGCTTTCTATGAAAGCTAACATAA
>JZKD02S2136185.1:20920-32938 GCA_000966675.3 Picea glauca
AAAGGATAAAAGAAATATGAAAAAAATCTAAGGAAGAAAATAAACTCTTCTACTATGCTACACTACATGCATTAAAATTAAATGATTGTTGTTAGTCCTAGCTAACAGAGTTAGTTGCTATATGATTTATTAATTTATATGGAAACACATGTGATATGCGTCATGGTATGGCTGGCAATGGTTAATGTGACATAGGGTGGCACGTTTGGCAAGTAAGGAGATGTTGGTTTCGATGCATGGATTAATTGGATGGATTAATAGAGGGTTGGTTGGTGATACTAAGTAATTGAATGAATAGAGGATGGAAGCGATGTGCATTTATTGCACGTCACTCCATACCTCTCCCATTGGCCGTCACCCTAGCTTGGCTATTGTTCAATTGTGTTTCGTTGTGGTTAAGCTCCAATTTTTAGGCAAAGGAAGAACTGCTCGACCAAGCTCGCATTTTTAAGGCTTTTTGGTTACATGTATGTCTTTTCGCCATCCATGAACCCGCTATGGTTATGAAATAGATATTGGCTCGGTGATGTATGGGTCTGTGATTTTCTTGAGATTGGAAACTATGTAAACTTGTGATATGTCTCTGGAATGGTTGTTGTGTGGTTTTCGTTGCAAATGTAAAACAATGGTTGAAGTCACAGTTCCATTGATTATTCTAAGTGTGGAAGCCATGACGACTCTCTGTTGTCTTTATGGGTTTTTGTTGAAGGGTTCATTCGGTCCAAACTTGACTAGCTGTCTCCACACAGTTCTTGTCACCTCGCTCGATCGTATTGTTGTTATGGGGTTGTTGGGTTTGATTTTGAACCACCTTGTGTCATTGTATATCGTTTCACCTGGGTATGGTCTCGTTTATACTATTGGTGTTTGCGTATTTGGTTATGATGGCTATTATGCCAAGGGGCTTGCTTTGAGGTTGATTGTTTTTTCATGACTCTGTTCTATATCAACATTACTCGGGTTGATTGGGGAAAACTACGAGGGTTATGATCTGCGTGTTATTTATTGGCTTGTGAGGGACCTCTTCTCCTCTGTTCATAATCTCTCCTGCCTATTGAACTCTCTCCTTGTCTTGCAAATCCATGGGTGGTATGGTCTGTGTGTCCACCGTATTGTCCCGAATGTTTCTCACCTACTGTTGGTGGTCGTTTCTAATCTCCCTATGTTGGTTCCACCAAGTGAACCATTGGTTACTCAGAACACACCCTTGATTTTTCAAGCCCGATTTTGATAAATGAACCAGTTATTTCTGGTTTGGTTTATTGTTGACTGTTGTAGAGTGGCGTCGACAGTGGTTTGATTATGGGATCGTCTCTGTTGATCAGGTTGATTACACAGTTGAAGTCAAAAATGATGTTTGGTGTATGATCACTATATTTGTTTATCATAACTATTGATTCGATGGCTCAACATGGTTTGAATTGATTGATTTGAGAAAGGGAATCGAGCATACAGTCATTGCCTCCTTATGTTGGATTGATAACTCAAACGTTGTTTATGGTTTGATTGGGAGTATGTTTCACTGCATTATGTGTTGGGCTGTATGTTTTCTACAACGTATTATGATTTTAAATGATGGTTGTTGTTACTATGTGTTTAAATTGCTCGATCAGGATCATTGCAATTTAAAGAATTGATATTTGTGGCATGGCTGTCCATTGTATATGTTATGGATATCGTTTGATTACACCATCAGATATTGGCATGGGTTTTATAACAATATGGTTTTGTTGCAATTTGATTATTAAATTGATTAGAGGAATGGAATCATGCACATTGTTTGTCTCTGTGTTTTATTTGAAGAAATAATTCATGGACAATGGTTGATGTTCTGATGGAACACAATGGGAACAAGTGATTGTGTGTTCATTTAGAAATTGTTTTGAATATTTAATGGGACAAATGGGAAGAAACATAACTCTTATACAGGTTGTTTTGGAAGGCATATTATTTTGAGTTTGATGACACTGTGTTAAATATTTAATTGCAAACAGTGAGCAAGTTAATACACATAAATGATGAATTATACACAATGATTGCTAATTGATCACAGTAGTTGGTTAGTGTTGGTTGTTGCACTAAATACATAATGGTTTTATGGATTACTTAATTATTCTTATGAACGATATCCACTCTTTTCCCCTATCATTATTTCACTTTTCGCTAATTACAATCCCTTCACCTTCGCATATTTATTACTCACTCCCTGTTCTTAAAATTTAATTACAGTTAAGAGGACCTTTGCATTGTGATAGTTTAAGATCACGGGAATGGATTATAGTGATATGTTCTTTGGTTTACATTTCAGTTGTTTTTTTTTGGTCTATGAGCAGTAACCATGTTATTTTCCCCCTCATTTTAACATTTTTTTCGCTCAATACAAACCCCTTGCATATCCCAGAACCTTTGTTCACCCATTTCTCATTGACAACAGTTAAACAATTTGTATGGATTGGATTGCATGGGTATGATATGTTGCTGAGCCAAAATTTATTTCATATTTTAAAAGAGTTGTCATGTATGGTTGTTAAAGGAACTATTTGCTAATAACTCATGCATGCAAGAATGAGCTTTTTAAGCCGAGGTAGCCATGGTAGAGGTAACTGAGGAAGAGGCAATTGGAACTGGGGCCCTAGAAGACATAGATTCTCCATTCACTTTGATGCTGACTGGCAAGAGTTAGGCTAGCTATTTCAGGCTCGGTTTTTCAATTGGATTGGGCAAGGAGTGGTCCAACCCAGGCCTGAGAGGCCTCCCTTACAAGCTCCACAAGCCCCTGGTATTCCCGTGCCCCCTCATGTCTCATTGCAACCCGAGGTTCCCAAAAACGACGAATGGAAAGAGATTGTCCACCCGACAGTCTCCCAACATCATGGCTGGCCCAATATGTCTTTACCCGCTCCCCCGCCTATCAATCAGATTGTCCAAGCTGGCCCTGTCCACTCACCAGTTCAGTCCTCACATGCTAACAAAAGGTTGAAAACCAAGGCCCACCATGCCCTTGACAAAGGAAAAGCCACCGCTGCCCCTTCCTCACCCTCCAATGGCTCTGATAAATCCGTGTCCTCCCGGATGCATTTGAGGGACGATTGTTCTCATGTGATCAACAAGATTAGGCCTAAAGGCTCAACATAGCCAAAGGCAAATTCAGAGAGATCAAAAGGCGACAATAGCAACAAGGAAAAGATTGCATCTCAGAGTGGAAAATATGGATTTTATGTTTTATTTTACTTATTGTTGATGACAGTTGACTTTAGAAGTTTTGGACAACATGTTTTTTTTGGGGTATATGAGTAATATATTTTTGAAAATAATTTCAAATATCAATGAGATAAATTGTCAAACATGAATGTGTTGAGGGGAGTCACAAGGGGTCCCACCTACTAGTTATTATTTATTTAAAACCCTTATTATGATTTATTACTTTTCCCCCTAACTAAAAAGTTGGTTGAATTTTTAGTTAACTTAATTAATGAAGTAGTTCAACTACTTCAACCAACTCTAATTGGTTTAAAGGCAAAAGGAAAGGGAGGAACAAAAGGGATATAGAAGGAGAAGCATACTAAGGTTTTCTCTTTGAGTTTATGTTGAGATAGTTCAGTTTTCATTCATTCCTTAATTTATCACAAGCCTAATTCTTTTTTATGATAACATGGTATTATTGTAGACAACACGATTCAGGGCAAAATTACATCATTCAAACACTTGTTTTTCAAAGGTGTTGATCTATCTTTGATAGTCTGTGTAGACTTGTATGTTTGTGAATTAGTTTTCATCACTGACAAAGGCTATTGTGCAGAGTCGAGTGGGCAACAATCTGTGGCAAGTTGATCCAGCTTTTAGAGTTCATTTTTTAATTTTCTGTCAGAGGTCCTTTTGTATGTTTCATCGGGGACGTCTAAGTTTGACTTTGGTCCAAAAATTCTTCACGAAATTTTGTAAAGAGAATGACTCTTTGATGAATTATAATGAAATAAAGGGTTGCTTTATGTCTCATCTGTCTTGATTATCGACTTGGTGTCTTTACTTCTATCTCTATATTTATTTCAACATCTATTATGTTTAGAAAAACACATAAATAATGAATTTTTCAGCAAGCTTTTATTTATAAAAACCAGCCTAAGCACTTGTAATCAATACTTTTGAGTTATGATATTAATTTTGATGGTTATAAACGTAGGGTGATATTCCCGTCTATTTTGATTTAGCCAACTAGAATATGAAAATGCTTGAGTAAGATTAGTTCATATCTTTTCCTCAATACCCACCTATGCTACCATTTCTGCTCCATCGACAAGGGAAAAAAACAAATCCCATAGCATAATGTATACATGTTTTAGATGATGAAGACGATGATAAATAAAAATAATGGAAGGGGTGGGGTTCATCTTCACAAACACTATGTGAGAGAGAAAGTAGGCCAATGTGGATAATCATTTTCCCCATTGCACTTTACAAATACTCTACAATTCCCCCCTCAAATTGAAACAAAATTTTGGCATCTAAGTGTTTCATCAAATCCACTAGAGATTTATTTGATGGAAACAATGTAACATAGTTAATTGCTATCAGATTCCACCTACTTGAGATATGATTTAGTGGGTGTATGTTCCAATGTGAGCTTACATAGTTTGTTAGTAACTCGATTGGTAGTCATGGATTTAGTGCATAGCCTAGGGTTGTTCATGGCCATGGGTGTCAGCACGACTGATAGCATGTTAACTCGATAGTGACATTTAGGGTGCTCATAAGAGGGTGCATCATGCATATAACATGAATTATCTACTAGACTCAGAAACTAATTATCAATGTGACTCAATTGCTTGTTTGTTTCTCAAGTTCACCACCTCCAGTTTGGTTAGCAAATTCTCACCTCATTCAAACTATAGCTTGAGTTTTTTGTTTTTGCTTTTGTTTGTGTGTTTTCACTGATTGTATCCCATAACATCTCGTAGATAGGATCGTGTTGTAATTGGAAAAGTGGATCTTAATGGTTAAACCTTGATCATAGTCCCCCCTGCCTATAATTTGTTCTCCAACATTACCACATTTGATACGTCCATTAAAAAAACTGTGTGGATCTCTTCACTACCCCCAAATAATTGCTTATATTGTACTAGAAGGGGTTTTTTAACACCCTATTTGTTTATGTGATGATTTACATGTTGCCCTTGATCAAGAACACCATTTAAAATGCCTCACTCAAAATTAGAAGTGATCTTTACACCAAATGTCAATGAAAACGATGACATTTTTTACAATTATGTACATATACATATAGTAATGAGGATATACTTCCAATTTTGTGTTAACAAATTGTAGAGGGATTTGCACCTTATATTGATTAGAATTTTTATAGTCCATTTAATATAATTGAGATTGCTATTGAATATTTGTTTATGCTCCATATGTTTAATGGAGAAAACTTGAAATTCTTGGTTGTAATTTTGAGTTGAAAAGGAAAGGTAGTGAGTATTCATTTTGATAATTATTCGGAAAATCTAGGTCTCAAAGGATTTATTTTTTACAATCACTACTCATTCCGAGTTGATTTAGGATTTTAAAATGAGTTGTTGTTAATCCTGGCTCCATATAGGTTCATTTGTTTGCCAACTATCAAAGTTCACATTTGTGTACATAAACCTACATCGATTGAAATCCAAGTGTGTGCTCCACTTGTCCCCAACTTGATAGATGTTTTTGAATCATTAGTGATAGCCCATTTATTTTATGAAGAGACATGTTATTGCTCAAAGGGTTGTTGCCACTAGCATGTTGGGTGGCTAACACATGATCAATAATACTTTTGGATGTTGTGTAGGATAATAGTGGTTTAATGAGTTGGGATGATGATTATTCCCCTCTACACAACACTGAAAAATACCTCGCTCATGGTCTTTCTCATAACTTTGCTTCCTAAGATAGTTATTCTCACAAGAAATACCAACCATCACACTTTACTATCTAGTTCAATGGACATGTTGCATTTCAAAATTTCTCCCATCTCACTATTAAAATAGTTACTCTACTCTTCCAATTAGGGAATCTCAATTTATGCATCTAAAGTTAGTTGGACAAAAAATAAAGTCTTTAGTTGACCTAGTGTAGCATAATTGAAATCCCCAAATTTCATATTGCATTTTTTTACGACATCCTTCGAACCATCAAGGGCAACTGCTAGTTATGTTCAATGAGTAGCGTAACAATATATCTTTAAATATGACTTATCTAATCTCATTTTAAAAAAAAATTGAAGTCGTTTTTTAAAGTTTTAGAGTTGCTTGATTATTGATAGTGATCGTTTTTCATTTTGATTAATGTTTTCCATTTCAACATTATATAAATGGAAACATTAAAGTCCAAATTTATTCCAAGGCATAAGGAGTTCTTACTTTAGTAATGGTGCCCTTCTTTCCCTTTTGATTCTTTACATCGATCCATTCCCCTCACATCAAGGACTCACCCTTGAAGATTATATTCCAAGATTCATCTAAAATTTCCTTTTAGTCAAGATTTCTCCTTCCTCTAGAGCTAGAGATAACCATTTTCAAGCCTGATGTCTAATTTTCTAAATTGGTGTGACCCTAGGAAGGGTTTTCCTTTTCAAATTTATTTTGGGATTGGGGTTCTATATTCAAGTGAGAAAATCTATTATATTTCTCAACAAATTGTTGCTTAACATGTTGAATGTTTAAATGATTTTTTTGTTGATTCTAAGAGGCTATTCTTATTGGAGATATTACACACCCACCTCGTATTTCTTTTCCTAAGTTTATTATTCTATGTTGAGGGAAACCCTGGTCCGAGATATTCTCCCTTAGATGAGGGCGCCACCTCCTCTTCAATCATTACTCAAGTTTATGTCAGTTAGACTAATGGAGTCAAGTCTTACATGTCATGCTCGATATTATCACCAAGTGTTGCATTCTCACCTTGGGATAATCACCAGGAGGGTGCACTCACTTGGGATCATAACCAAGAGGGTGCACTTGACATGTATGAGGCTTGGAGGGCACACTACATGTGTATGCATGCATTTCTCTTCACTCCACTTGTCTAGACTAGTTAACCGATCACTACATGGCTGGTTAACTAGGACTTGGTGGCAGTTCACTCATGTTTCTACCAATGTGTGTCCACATCTCTCTAGAGATCACTACTATGGCACATTAGTTCAACCATGTAGAGTATATCATATTCTTTAGTCTGATATTCCCAACTCACCTTAGTGGGATTTGCATCCTGATCTAAATCAGAGTGAAGAGGATGTTCCTATTCCACTTAACCTTGTGATAATCCTTGCTAACATGGAGGGTCTTATTTTGAAAGAGTGTCCCTAGTTTTTTCTGAATCCACTATGTGTCCTTAGTTTCCTTTGTATCCACTTTTGGCTCTTCCATGGGAGGGTCCAATTCAAGTGGATCTTCCTTGGAAATCAATTGATGTTCTTACTTGGCTCCAACCCACCAAATGCTTTTCCAATGATGCTTCTTTACTTGTCTTGCCCCTTTTGGGATTTTTTTTTTCTAAATGCCATGTTTCAAAGCAATCTCTACAAAGGAAAGAAACATGTTCATAATCAAGCTTTTGCCTATAGTGGTAGTTTTTGCCTTTTGGAATTATTTTGCTGGAAACCCGTTGCTGAAGTCCATTTCCATGCATATGTAGGCATATGTAGTGATGCTTCATTCCTTTGTTTTAGAACTTCTGAAATAATATCTTCCAAGGAATTTTCTAATGGCTTGAAGAGAGTTTGATAAAATGCAAGGTTAGATTTGGAAATGTAATCCACATAGGAGCCAATGAAAGGGTATTTATCAATAGGTCAAATTATGGAGTCCATGGTTTCATACATAATCTTGAATTTCCCTAGAACTAGGTACCATAATTTAAAATCAAATGCCTATCTTCAATAAGATGAAACTCAACAATGAAAAAACCTTTTGCATAGGGATAGATAAAAGCCTCATATTTTACTAGAGGTTTCTAGAAGTCATAAATCCATTTGTGTAGATTTGCTAGACAAAGCCAAAGACCTTTTAAATGAAAAACAAGACCATTGGTACTATAGAAGGCCACTTGAACTATACCATCTTTCATTATAGGAATAGTTATGGTTGGAGCCTCCTGAACTAAAAGTCACAAAGAATGAGAGACATTCTTCACAATTTTGTTGAAAGAAGCTTTCCTTGGATTATCATTTTAAGGATGAGGACTAAATCTACATCCACTACCCATATTGGCTTCCATGGATTTCCCAAGGCTTGCTTTTGCATGAGAACAAAACACACCAGAGGAGAAAGACATTGTTGAAGAAGAATGAGCCACTGCCATGCAAGAAACAAAGTTGACATGGAGGGAAGGGTCATTTAGAATAACTGCCACCAATGAGGAAAGCATGGAATTGATTCATGGAGAGGTAAGATAAACCATGTGAGGCCGGATCAAGGTTGAGGGATGGTTTATGCATAGCTAGGGAAAAACCCTAGTTGTTGTTGTATGTTCCTATGATGGGGGTTCCATCTCTTTATAAGTAAAATGAATATTAATAAGCATTATAATTAAGATATTTACAATTTGAATCAATTAAGTGCTTTAAATTTGATGGCTTATAATGTGACATGCACATTACAAAGGAAATTTCACAAAAGATCATAGGAAAAATTATAGGTTCATACACTATATAGTCAACATTTGACAGAGAACAAGTTACTTTTTTTTCCCAAGGAAAAAATATGTAATTTTATTATAGGGAAATAAAATTACATCTATAAATTCCAAAAGCATTCCTGAGATATGTCTGATTAGCAGTGGAGATCCGCGGACAACTGTTCAAAATTTAGAAAAAAAGGATCCTTCCTATGTGTCAACAGATGATATGTATAAAACCTGTCACATTCATATACTTAGGTATCTATTTTTATATGGTTGATCATGTCAGAGTCCAGAATCATATCTACATTCTTATACATTTCCAAAAAGGAGAAATGATGAAAACATTTAATCATAGGTTGAACCAAGGGTTGTGAAGAAATTCCCTGGGGCCATTCAAGCCTTCTTCCTTGACTTTCCAACATCCTTTGTCCAGGTCTAGTCTAGCTTCTGAAAACTGGCCTGCTTGTTGATTGTGAGTCTTGTATACATGTGAAAATGTAATATGAGTGAATCTTGCATAGAGCCTCTTTATTTCCTCCAAAAGTGGAACCAAAGTATATGAATGGAAAATGTGTGTGCCTATCATAACTTGGATAACAAATAAAGAATCTCCATAGATATTCAAGTGGGTGATGTTGTTTTCAAGAGCTAGGAGAAGTAGAAGATAAAGTTCCATGAGTTCATTGAAGTTATTGGTGGCCTCTCGTAGTCCAACAGAGAATGAAAAATAAGGACTTTGAGATACATGAAGGATTCCCCTTGCTCCTCCAATAGAGGGTGATCGTTGGGCTGCACCATCAAAGAATGCCCATGGAACTTCAAAGTTGATGGTAGGAGGATTTGTGATTCTTGGAAATGAAGAAGAAGTAATTTTTTGTGGAAAGGCTAAGAAGATGTTGATTTATTGCAAGAAAATATGAGCTATGGAGACCTATTTGTTTTCGAAGATGGATTTATTTCAGGCTATCCAAACTCTGTAACAAATGATGAGAGGTAGTGCCTTGTACTCATGATGTTGATGATCATACAACCAATTTTGAAGTGCTTCTTCCATGTTTGACCCATTCCAGATAAAGGAGGTTCCGATAGAGCTACTAATCTCTCACCATACCGAAGTTGTGAAGGAATAGTGTAGGAAGAGATGCAAACTAGATTCCTTTTCTGAAAGATATAAAGCACATCAACTTGGGCTTGTGAAGGAACACTTCTAAAGGTTTTCCTAGGTTGGGGCCTTGTTTTTTAAGAGAATCCACATAAACACAATTGATTTTGGAGGAAATTTGAGTTTCCATAGTAATTTACCCCACCAAAGGGGGGGATCATGATCCGTGGCCTGAAATTGTGAAAGGTATCCCTGTTTTGGAGGGTATTTCTCTGCTGAATTGAAGGACTGGACAATTTGATCTTCTTGATTAGTAAGTCTAACAAAAGAGTTTTCCAAAGAGTTGATATAATTATGCCAAGCCTGCAAGGAGTTTGCTTATAGATTTAAATCTTCACCCGAGATCCATCTAGTGTTTCCTGCGATAAAGTCTTTGTGCGCAATTTGGTTTAGATAGAAGAAGCCCCTCTGATTTAGGGAAATGACAAGCTCCTCAGGAAGTAAGTGATTGTTGGCACAACCAATCCAAGGATCCTTCCCAATCAACACTTTGGAGCCATCCCCTATTTTCCATATTATCCAATCTCTTATTATGTGAAAAGAGTTTATGATGGCTTTCCAAATTATAGTTTCTTTCTTGGCGGATTTATTTGGGGATCGAATCCATTCCAAAATAGATTGTTGGGGGAAGTATTTTTCTTTTATTATTTTATGCCACATGTTGTTCCCATCTACCATAATCCAAGAGTTTTTTATTGCCAAGGATTTTGCAAATGTAAATAATGTCCTTAAGTCCCCATCCTCCATTCACTTTTGGCTTTAAGATGTGTTTCTTTGAAGCCAACACTAGGGTCCGAGAGTCTTCTTTGCCTGCCCAAAGGAAGTGAAGGGATTTTTGAGATATTTTGTGCAACACTCCTTTTAGCACCCAAGCTAGAGAGGTCGAGTAGACTAGAATCACTTCTATAAAAAATTTGAGGAGCACCGGTCTTCCGGCTCTTAAAAGCCATCTGTTATACCAGGAGATAAATTTATTTTCAATTTTAACTAAAGGCCATGCCCATTCTAGTTTCCTATACTTTGTTTCCTTGAGAGTGAATCCCAGGTACTTGAGACCATCTCCTGGGTCTTTTTACTTGTACTCCAAAGAGAGTAGAGATTGAGTTTGATTCCTAATTGTTTAAACCCCATACCATTAGTGAAGATTTGTCCTGATTGATTTTCATTTCAGTAGCTAGGTAAAAAGTATTGAGGATGTCCTTTAAATTTTCTAGATAAGAATCTCTCCCTTCGCAAAAGATTAGTATGTCATCTACAAATATAAGATAAGTGAGAGAACATGTTGGAGAGATTTGAATGTCTTTGAATTTTCTTTGTAAACCTGCATCTGAGATAAGGCGACTTATAGATTCAACTACCAGGAGTGATCCAGGATATTTTTGTCAAGTGACTTATTAAAGAACTATATTAAATGAGCATAAACAAAAGTACACCATAAAGAAGGAAAAACTCAAAAGGAAAGAGACATAATCATGTAATATGAACACAAAGAACTTGATAACGGAGTTCGTCCCTGGTGGACTACGTCTCTGGGTCCTGCTCTCAAATGGGTAGGTCTTTTAATTAACTCCACAAAAGAATTGGGCAAAATACATAAGTATACCTCATTTTGGAGTTAAGCCATGGAATCTTTGCTCAGATCAGAAAACTAACAACACCATTGCATTCATGGCGTCGTTTTACTTAAAAATGACTATCTCCATGCCTTAATCTGAGTTGGACACTTTCAGCCCTCTAAGACAACCCTGCCTCGGTTTTCGTGCCACTGCTCCTGCAATAAATCATTGGACGCATATCGAAATCCATGCCCAGCCTAAAAAACTGTGCAAAAATCTGTACTATACGGATGTGCTCGACCTGCCTCTCTTGTGCTCTTGTGTGTCGAATGCACTTTGAACTCTAAACCATAGGTCTCCTTATATATTATTGTGTGGACGGTTAGGCATAAATGAATCTGTTGGTGGAGCGGGTAGCGGAGGCTAAGTTAAGAGCTTAGTTGGTGGAGGTCCCGGGGTCGAATCCCACGGGCCTCCCCTTTTTGGTATATGGTTACAACTAATATGGGCGCGCTCCGCTAAATCTGGCGGGCGACCACTTAAATGGCGGAAAGGTTAAATATAGTGGCAGACATATACTAAATATATTGGTCCGTTGGGTTAAGCCCCTAAGTGGGTAGAATACCATGGTTGTATGGCACTAGA
>JZKD02S2136196.1:0-15443 GCA_000966675.3 Picea glauca
TATATATATATATATATATATATATATATATACTAGTAGGTGGGACCCCTTTGTAGGTTGGAAGATCAGATATGGGTCTTATTTGATGTTTTAATGTTGTTCGACACTGCTTATAGGATTGAGAATAATTAATTATCGATGTTGGTCCTATTCACAACAGATGGATGAGGGATAATACATATGGTTCTATTGCTCTAGACTCAAATGCCATGATGGATTATGATATCTATTCATTTGTTTCTATATGTTCTTGGATTCGTTACTTTGACACCTGCAAAAGACACATGTTAGTAATGAAAAATAAAGAGAAATTGAAAAGAAATAAAGCAATATAAACAAAAAAATGCAAAAAGAAGGAAATGGTATATACTAACATGTTACACTATATGCATTAAAATGATCATTGTAAATCCTAGCTAACAAATAATAGTTATGCGATTTATTGAGTTCCATGGAAATATAGTTGTTATACATTACAGTATAGTTGGAAATGGTAATTTGTGGGTGGCGTTCTTGGCAATTAAGGGAAGTTAGTTTCAATGCATGGTTCAATTGGATGAATTAATGGAGTAGTGGTTGGCACGTACTAAGGAATTGAATGATTCTGAGCGTGGAGGTGACGTGCATTTACTGCACGTCACTCTTACTCCTTCCATTGTCCGCCACCCTAGTCGGGCTATTGTTTCAACTTTGTTTTTGTGATTAGGTTTAGAATTTCAAGCAAAGGGAGAACCACTCAGACAATTCACATTTTTAAGGTTCTCTTGGTTACAGGTATGTATTTTTGGCCATCCATGAATTTTTTCTGGTTATGAAATAGAAAGTGGCTCGGTATGTATAGGTTTGTGCTTTCCTTGAGTCAGGCAACTATGTAAATTGGTGATATTTTTCTAGAATGAATCATTGGTGGTTTTCATTGCAATAAGGTTTGAAGTCATGGATTTATTGACCATTTTGGGTATTGGAAGTCATAAAGGCTCTATGTCATCCTTGATGGTTTTATTCGGAGGGTTTCATTTGGTTTAGAGTGGCTGGTTGTCTCCATGCCTACGTATTCCATACCCAGTCCTTTGTTTTTATGGGGTTTTGAATGCATCGTGTCACTGCACTTTGCTTCACTTGGGTATGAGTTCATTCATGTTACTGATATTGCGTAGTGGGTTGTGATGGTCATTTTCCAAAGGGCTTGCTTAAAGTGACTATTATTTCTTGGCGATGTCATATCTCAGCATTCTTGGGTTGGTTGGGAGACCCATGAGGGTTATACCCTGCATTTTTTAATTATTGTTACGAGGTCAAACTGGAGCCTTGCTCCTCTATTCATAGTCTCCTCTATCACGGGGATTGTCACCCTGTCTGCGAAGACATTTGTGGTATAGCCTATGCATGCACCATTGGTCTCGAAGGTTCTCACCTGATGTCGAAAGTCGAATCCATGTATCCCTGTGTTGTTCCACAGGGCCCAACCTTGATTACTCAAAGTGCAGTTTTGATAAAGGAAACCCATTATGTCATGTTGGATACATGGTCGATGGTTATGAGTTGGTGATGCATTGTCGATAATATTCTATTGTCGACTCATCTCTATTGATTATCCTGATAGTGGTTTTGGTTGTAGTCACTACAATTGGTTATTATGACAGTCCAATTGATAAGCTCAGCATTGAAATTGGTTTATTGAAGATTGGGGTTGATACACAATCATTGTCTTTTACATTAGGATTATTGAAATTTTAAATAACCATTTGATTAATGCACAGTGATGCTTCACGCGAGATGTGTGGGTATGTGTGGCGTTCCTACAGCATGAGTTAATGATTACTGTGACTGTGTGTTCTTAATTTCTAAATGGGTTATTTCAATCCTAATAATTATGGCATTTTTATCCACTATATATGTTATGATTATTTAATCACGCCATCAGAGAGGTTCACGGGATTTTAAATATGGTTTTATTGCATTTTGATCGATTTGTGTTGTGAAATCGGGCATGTTGTTGTTTCCTCATTGTATTGGATGGATAGCCCAACATTTTGAATGTTTAGAGACAAAGAAAATGGGACATGTACAGTCACAGAAATACACTTGTGTTTGGTCGAATGGTTTTGTGTATCCCACAGCATAGCATGAGTTGAAGTGGTGATTGTTGTCTGTGTGTTTAAATGGCAAGTCAGGATCTCTACAATTTAAATATGGATTATTGTGTTGACTATCCACTATGTATGTTAAATTAATATCATGCTTTTAACAGTGGTAGGCATAGGTGTTGTGACAGTATAACCTCATTGCAATTTAATTATTAAAAGACATAATCGATCACAACCTTTGAGTTTGTATTTGATGATTGAAATAATTCGTGGGTAGTGGTTGATTTTGATGCTGAACAAAATGGTTTACTGTTTATTCACGTTGAAAGTGTTTTAAAAATATTAAATGGATAAGAGAGATCAACAGAGCTCACCTATAGGCTGTTGTGGAATGCATATTGTCTTGTTTGATGACACTATGTTAAATATTTGATTACAAACATGGAGAAAGTTAATGTATAGAGTTGTTTGGACTATACACAGTAGTTGTTTTTTTTGTTCACAGTGGTCATTTGGTTGGTGTATTTCCTTTTACAGTATGCTTTTATGCATTACTTAATTAATTTTATGAACAATAACCGCTCTCGTCCCCACCATTATTTCTCTTTTCACTAATTACAATCCCATCGCCTTCCCACATTCATTTTTCACTCCTTTTTCTAAAAATTGATTACAGTCAAGGAGAATTTTGTATTGAAGCAGTTGGAAGTTACATTTTCTTGGTTGGATCATAGTGATGTTTTCTTTGGTCTGCATCACAGTTGATTGTTTGTTGTCTTTGAGAAGTAACCATGTTCTTTTCCCCCTCATTTTATCATTTTGTGCTAAATACAATCCCCTCGCATATCCCAGGACCTTTTGTTCACCCCCTGCTCATTGACAATAGTTAAACAATTTATATGGATTGAATTGCATGAGTCTGATATGTTGTTGAGCCAAAATCTATTTCATATTTTTAAAGAGTTGTCATGTATGGTTGTTAAATGAACTATTTTCTAATCAATTATGCATAAAGGAATGAGCTATTCAAATAAAAGGATGAAAACCAAGGCCTACTATGCCCCTGTCAAAGAGAAAGCTGCTACTGCCCCTTCCGGAACTTCAAATAATTCTGATAAATCTGTGTCCTCCCACATGCATTGGAAGGACGATTGCTCTCATATGATCAGAAAGATGAGGCTTAAATATTCCACATAGCCTAAAGCAGGTCCAGAAGGACTAAAAGATGATAGCATCAACAAGGGAAATATTGCCTCACAAACTAGAAAATATGGATTTTAAGTTTTTTATTATTGATGACAGTTGACTTCATATTTTCGTATAGCATGTTTTTGGATATGTTGGTAATATATTTTGGAAATAGTTGCAAATATTATTGAGATAAATTGTCAAAAATGAATGTGATGATCGGAGTCACAAGGAGGGGTGTTTTGTTTAACTGACTAGTTATGTTATGATTGTTGAGAAATAAAGGGAGTCACAAGGGGTCCCACCTACTAGTTATTATTTATTTAAAACCCTTATTATTATTTATTACTCTTCCTCCCTTAACCAAAAGTTGATTGATTTTTAGTTAACTTAACTAATGAGGTGGTTCAACTACTTCAACCAATTCTAATTTGCTTAAAGGAAAAAGGAAAGGGAGGAACAAGAGAAGGATAGAAGGAGAATCATACTAAGGTTTTCTCTTTGAGTTTATGCTAAGATAGTTCAGTTTTCATTCATTTCTTAATTTATCACAAGCTTAATTATTTTTTATGATAGCAGGGTCTTATTGTAGACAACAAGATTCAGGGCTGAATTACATCATTCAGACACTTGTTTTTTAGAGGTGTTGATCTATCTTTGATAGTTTGTGTAGACTTGTATGTTTGTGAATTAGTTTTCATGACTGACAAAGGCTATTGTGCAGAGTCAAGTGGGCAGCAATATGTGGCAAGTTGATCCATATTTTAGAGTTCATTTTTTTATTTCCTGTCAGAGGTCCTTTTGTATGTTCCATCGGGGATGTCTAAGTTTGACTTTGGTCCGAAATTTCTGCATGAAATTTTGTAAAAAGAATGACTCTTTGGTGAATTGGAATGAAATAAAGGATTTTTTTATGTCTCATATGTCTTGATTATCATCTTGGTGTCTTTACTTATGTCTCTACATTTATTTCAGCAACTATTATATTCAGAAAATTATATTAAAATGAATTTTCCAGCAAGCTTTTAATTATGAAAAAACTAGCCTAAGCACTTGTAATCAATACTTGTGAGTTAGGATTTTATTTTTGATGGCTATAAACATAGGGTGATATTCCCATCTATTTTTCTATAGCTAAGCAGAATCTGAAAAGGCTTTAGTAAGATCATTTCATATATTTTCCTCAACATTTATTTTGACGACCATACTGGGAGATCTTCGATATCTCTCTGGTTAATTTTTATACTCAATTTCCATTGATACATCTATTTTTTTGTATCGATTGTTTGATTGTGCTTTTTTTTTTCTTAATGATTGTGCTTGTTGCAAGGTAGCCCAATATTGAGCTCGGTCTCCAAGACCAAAATAGCATTGCTTTGAACATGTTTAACACCATTTTGGACACTACAAATACTCGTGCTAAGCTTAACCATTCTTGGGCAGCAATTGAGTGAGATATTAGTGCACAAAAACATTGGGAAGCTCGACACAGATAGCCTAGAAATAAGCAGTAGCCTTCTTGTTTCTTCAGTTTTGGCCTTTCTTTCATGTCCTTAGACTCTCATGCTTCTAGAAGAAGAAGAGGCTTATCACCGAAAATCAATCTTATTGTTGAAATAGGAAGAAGGAATGTTTTGTTATCTTCCCAACTAAGTGCTCTAAGGAGAACTTTGTCTTATTCATCCATTTCGTCTTTCTTTCCCTCATCTATCATCCACAAGATGGCATCTAGTGGTTTCTCTGGTGGTATGAGAGGTGCTTCCTCCTCTCAGGCTTCATCTTCATCCATGATTGGTAGCTTATATAGCCACCATATCCCTATTCAATCTACCACAAATCCTACCCAATTCATTAAAAAGTATGGGATTTTTCAATTTGAAGAAGACACCACAACCGCACCATGGCATGTGTCCTCTCCTCTTAACTTAGCACCTGCTACCCGTCAACTTCCTAAGTTAAAGGAGAATATTCCTAAGTTCTCAGGAAATAACATTGTCACTACAAACGAACACCTGTTGGAATTTTATAATGCTTKTCATAACATAGGAGCCAATGACAATGATACTTGTATGCATGTATTCGTCAATTCCTTGGAAGGAAAGGTTGYGGCCAACTTCTTTGACCTTCCTCCTAATATTATGTYTGCTTGGGAGGAATTGATCTATTGGTTCAGATCCACTTATGGGAAATCTAAAAKCCCGGCCGAAAAGTTAAGGGAATACAATAACGTCACCTATAAAGATGGTCAGACCATCAAGTCTTTCAACTTGCRTTTCACTAAGCTATACAATCAGATCCCTAAACTCATTCAACCTCAGAACCAAGYCGCATTCATGCATTACTACAATGCATTTTCTTCCCCCTACCATCATAGGCTTGAGGAAAAATCCATTGATAATCTCGGTACCTCTCTGCATACGTGTTTAACGTATGAAGAACATMTTAAAAGAATAGGCCTTCCCCATAGAGAATCAGTTAGACAGACATAYRTGTCCACCCTCTTACAACTAGTCCAAGATATGAAAAATCGTATGATAGCATTTGAGYGAAGGGGGGATTGCCTCACCTCTCACCCCTGGAGCTTCATCCTCTTCTACACCCCCCCTTAGAAATCCAATTCAAAATAATTTTTAKCCTAAGGCCATCTTGCCTCGAAGCTGGTGTAACTTCTACGAGGAACACCACGAAGAAGCCACATGTGAGGTAAGGAAGAGTTCCARAGATAATATCTTTGGTAAAAGACCARAAACCACTAKCGTTGTMCTAGATTTTGCAGAGCTAGAAGACATCATGATCATCAATACTAGGAACAAAGCCTATGCTCCCAAGGGAAAATTTGATCCTCCCCGCAATTCTTCTAGCCCGAGCTCATCCTCACCCACTGCTAGTGTTCAAGTTCCTAAGGTTCCTGACAGTCAAGGAACAACTTCTCCTCTCCTCTCTTCCAAATATAATATCTTGAACCAGTTGGCCAACATCAAAGCAGATGAAACCCTTTTGGACATGGTTGTTGTCCCTAAACAAAAGATGCATCTTAAACAATTCATGGAAGGAAAATCTTATGTTGTAGCCAATATTTATGAAGAGGTAAACGAAGAAGATTCATCTATAAATAAAGTAGGTGTACATAACTTTAGATACCCTATAAAAAATCCCCCTTTTTGTATTTTTGTAAATATTATGGATAAGATTTCCCATTGTTTCCTCATTGATGGTGGTTTGGGCCCAAGTGTGATGTCAAAGATTATTATGGAAGAGCTAGGCTTGTCCTGTACAAATGAAAACGCCAGAAGCATGCTCTCCTATAATAGTCTATAACAAATGACCATAGGTGAGATTAAAGATGTGACCTTGGTTTTGTGTGCTCATCCTGAAATAAGGACAACCCTCAACATTCAAGTGATTGATATGTCAGTAAGAAATTACTCAATCATCTTAGGAAGATATTGGCAAGCCTTAACGGGTGGATACCTCTCACTCGAAGGAACACATTTATCTGTTCCTCAAAACGAAGAAAACATTATAGTCCTTAGAGAAGGAAAGATATCACCTTACATAGAGAGTGTCCCACAGCCTAACGTAAACTATATCGAAAAGGACCTATGAGTGTATTCTATCTTTGATGAGGAGGATAACATTCCCATGGAACAAATCGATTTAGATGATGGTATGTAACACATGCACTCTAATGGTTGTGTCATATTGAGTGAACTTGAAGTCCTTGTTATTGTAACACATGTAAAAGAAATATTATTGATCGACCTTAAAGTCCTTGTCATTGTAACACATGTAAAATAAATATTAGTAGTACAATTTACAACTAGTTTGTAATTTATGCATATAATAAATAATAAATAAATATGTATAAATATTCAAGGAACACCATTATGGATAATGATCCATATTAAATTTTATATGGATGGACTTCAAACATTTATGAGTGATATTTGATTAATTTGTGAACTTCCCATATCTAGACAATGAGACGAACTTACAATGTTGAATGTTCATGATGATATTTTTTTTAATTACCTCATGTGCATTTAGGGAATTCAAATTTACTCAAAATTATGTAAGGTTGAATAACCCAAATAAAATTCTCGATAACCCACTTAGTGAATCAATAGATATAATTGAATCAATAGATATAATTGCATAATATAATATTGAAAAATTGTTTGATATGAAATTTCAAACATTGTTACCAAAAGGAGGTGAGAAACATTTATTAAAGTCAATGCATCTTGATGAATACATAAAAAAATATTCTTAGATATTGTCATTATTAGATATTTTTGTATAAGTAACTATATATTGCATTAATTAGATATTGTTATAATAGGCTTGGGACTCATCCTCACTTTAAATATTTAATATCGTTGTAAGATATTGGGCTCAAACTTTTACTACATTTTTTTCTATAAAAATAAGTGTTGTCTAAATGTTTTGTGTTTTTGTTCTTTTCGTTGGAATCTTACTACATAAATTTGGATGAAATTAGAATTGTTGTTCTGTAACGGAAGAAAATATAGAACATGATATAAGCAAATAAGAAAACACAGATTTGACACAGAGTTTTTATGTGGTAAAATCCTATACAGGGAAACATCCACGGGACAATGATATTTTTTTTATATTATGCAAGGGAGATAATACATCAGCCAGACCACTCACGTTCATGCCTCTCAAGCACTCTCACATCTCACACTCTGCCTTAACAAGCTTATATATATATATATAGCAGTCTTCACTCAGTTACAAGAAACTGATTACATTTAATGTGCCTCTATCCCTATCCTAAATCTGGATGATTTGATCCAACTAATTATAGAACAATAGGGGCCAGAAAATCTGCCCAATATCTAAAAAGTGAGTGTAAATTGGTTGGCATTATCCAAAAATCTCCACCTTGACAACAATTTACCTAAATATCATTGTCCAATTTATTCATCACCTATGCTACAAGCCAAGAGAAGTCAAGCACAACTGCATCTTCTCTAATAAAACTAGTTTAATGATCTTGCCTATGTGACTTGCACAAGTTTGGATTTCTTGAGGGGTCACTCGACCTCCAACATGTCTTTCACAACAGTGTTTTGAGACATATGTAATGATAGATCTCTATATATCCAAGACACCTGTAAAATATACATTACAATTATCACAGACCATCTTAGTGTAACCATTATAGGTGACATTTGTGCTTCTCAAATGTTGAACCACCCATTTCACTGCAGTGCCTAAATCTGTCACGTATCTGACAACATCATTATCATGTGAAACATCTAGTCTTAACCATTTCATCACATACAACAACAAGACATAACCTTTTCTTCTTTATAAACAGGACCTAATCTTGAAGAAAACTTATAATGGAAAGCAACAGGGATAAAAACGGGTTTTCAATGTTCATGTTGAACTCCAACCACAGCTTACCATTACCATCTCTCTATACTTCTATTCCCATAATTTGTTTTGCTGCTCCTTGATCCCTCATCTGAATTGTCTTGTCCACCTGAGTCATTTTCTTACTGATTTTATCCACACTTCGGCTTGCATCGATCATATCATCAGCAAATAACATCAAGATTGTGAATGTACTATAAACTGTATAGTCATTCCTTCCCTTTGAAAAATTATGACTCACTATGAAGGATTCAAACATCTTGTATATTTTCCTGGGTACCAATAGGCCATACAATGAATTATCTAGCATGCAAACAAATTTACCGTTGCGATCTTGAATCAACCCTTTTGGTTGTTCCATACATATTATATATCTGTCATTGATGAGCTTGTGAGTAGTATGATCTCACACACAAAATCCCTTTATACCACCATAATAACTTACAAAGATATAAAACAAGCAGGAATTCAGAAACAAAAACTTTAAGTCTGGAAATGATTTACCACTTACCAGTACCTATAGTTATTTCTTTCTCTTATAACCTTGATGCTTCTGCCATAAACAAGAAGATACATCTATCACTTCAGTACTCCTTTCCAGCTTATAAAGGTTATCAACCTTCGTTGCTGATGCAGGAGCATCGATGGCAAGCACGCGGAGCAGGACCTATCAGCATCTGGGAGTCTGTACGAAATCTCAACACTGACAGTTACAGCAGACATTTTGAAGTACGCCTTAACTCAGTGTTGGAAAAATATTTTGAGGCACGCTTGAGCAATCGCGAGCAAAGTGGGAGTTTCCACTCTGGATCTAGAATGCGACTGGACTAAGATAGTCATAGGTTAGGTTTTGATGTAGACAAGTAGTCAGGAGGAACCCTAAGCGCCCTCTGAGATAAATAGATTTTATGTATGCTCAAATGAGGCTAGCTGCAAGTTAGTATGATATTTATGAGTTTTTAGTATTTGTTTTGATTTTAGTTGTAGCCATTTTCACTTATGAATATAACAGAGGAAAATTGACCCAATGCATGGTGTGGAAATTGTTTTGCAATTATTTTTTATTATGCTTTCATGAATGAATGAATGAATTTCATTATGAGTAGATGGAAATGTGAATGATAGGCTAAGTTTCAATTGTTTCCCTTCTGTTGAGTGGTGCAATGTGTGCACACAGAACGCAAGGAGTGCATTGATGGAATCTGTTTCGGTTCCGAATCCTAAAAGAGATAACACGAAACTTCCCTTTGCAAGGAGTGCAAGAGACTAGTGCAAGGCGTGCACAATCGTCCGCAAGAATTTGAACCTTGCATAAATATATGGTGCAAGGAGTGCACAGATCCAAAATTTGACTAAGTGTCGAAGGGACTTTGAAAGAAGTCGAAGAACTAGAAAAGGAGAATGCCAGGAGGGCAAGGGGAATTTATCTTCGAGAAATCCTTCATATCTGAGCTATTGAAATCCCTAAAATGCAAGGAGTGCGCAGGAAGTAGAAATATTCACGAAACCAATCTCAGAAGGGATAACTCTTTTCATAAGTGTTAACTAGATGCAAGAAATGGACTTGCAGGAAGGACAAAGGTCAAAGCCTTTGAATCCTTTGAAAATCTTCTAAATCTGAAGAAAGCGTAATATTAGGGGGAAAGATCTAGACCATCCAATAAGCATCCAGAAAACAAGGAGCAATCCCAGAGGAGGAAGGATCTCAGTCATTCGGTCTAAGAGCAAAGGAATCCTAGTTGTCCGATCAAGGTAAAGTGCATTAACGATAAGCCTTGAAAGTACACAGGAGGAGCTGGGTTATGAAATTTTGAAATCATCGGAACCATCCATCAAGGGGGACACATGGTGAGAGATCAGTGTTTCACTGACTCATGAACTAGAGAATTCAAAGGTAGAGTTATAAGAACTCGGGAATCACAAAATCACGATTTTATCACAGTCGTTGATCGGAGGAGGGAGTTGAACCGTAGATCTAGTTTCATTGAGAATTCGCAACTTGATAAATCGGAAGTAACATTTCTGGGAACTCGTGAAATCCAAATTTTCAATTTGATAGTGACCGTCAGATGCAGAGGAGCGTGAGCCATTGATTTGGTGCTATGAAATATTGACATTTCGGGATTTGAGAGTGAGTGTGATTTAATCTGAGCCATCAGATCGAGGGAGGATCTGGGTTGTCAGATCTAAAGCATCAGGAGTTCGGACCTCAGGAGAATGGAGGTGAATCCCATCGAGAGTTCTCGATATGCGAAATCGCGATGCGCTCGAAGGATTGGCCCATGGTTATAGCGAAGGGTCACATCAGTGAAGGAGAATAGAGGGACTAGCATGCGCTAGGCTCCTGTCAAGATTTTGAACGTCAGGAGAGTCGAGGTGACTCAGCGTCGAAGATCCAATATGCGAAGTCACGATGCGCCTTTTGATCAGGTGACTGGTCACAGTCGTGGTCACGTAAAGGAAAGGGCTTATCCAGAGAAGAGATAGCACCCATTTAGTGTTGAGGTTTGAGAAACACTCAAGAGAGGGCCCACGAGTCTCATATGACCTGCATCTTTGGAGAAAGGACCTATGTAAGTGGGTTTGGGGTCTAGCAGAGACCCAGAGATTCAATTAGACTCAGTTTCTTGATAGATCCTAGACTGGGAGGTCATGCATCCCTTATGAGAGAAGGGGGGTCTACATCAAGTGGTATCAAAGCTGAAGTTTTCCTTGCAGAAAACAGGGAAGAGAGAGGAGAGAGAAGAACTTGAAGTTGTACTCGTGTGTGACAGACAGTCAACACAATGCCACCAAGGAGACGAGTAGAAGCACCTTCAGCCAATCGAGTTGTAGAAAAGGAGATGCGAGAATTTCATGCAATATTAGAGGTGATGGAGGAAGCACAGAGGAGAGCACCTAATGCTGGAGACATCAATGATGCAAAGAGAGAAGAAGTAAAAGTTGAATAAGTTGCAGGAGAGGATTTCACCAAAAAACGTTTGTTGAGAGCAGTTGCTAGATTAGGTGGTAGAGCCAAGATAGAAGTCCCAATGTATGAAGAAAATTTAGATGATGAAGAGTTGCTGGATTGGATAATATCCATGGACAAACATTTTGACTATAAATATGTCTATGAAGAGAGAAAGGTGAAATAAGTTGTCACCAAGATAAAAGGACATGCAACACGGTGGGGGGATGAACTGCAAGCTGAAAGGAGAAGCAAAGGAAAGTAGAAGACAAATAATTGGTACAGAATGGTAGCCAAGTTGAAGGCTAAGTTCATTCCCAAGGATTGTCAAATTAATCTGTTCAAGAAGATGTAGAACCTAAGACGGAAGGGGATGACAATTAAGGAGTACACAGAGGAGTTCTATAAGTTGAACATCAGAACTAGACAAAGGGAGAAAGATGAAGAAAAAGTTACCAGATATATAAATGGCCAGAGATATGAAATCTAGGATGAGCTCGGCATGATGTCGGTAAAGACAGTGGAGGATGCTTATCAGTTCGCACTAAAAGAAGAGGAGAAGTTGGCCAGAAAACAAATTCAGTGAGGAAGAGGTAAAATCCCAGCCCCAACCAAAAGCAAGGGAGTTACCCATGACAAGGTACATAAGTCTAATGACGAGACTGAGAAACCACATAATCACTTGGAAAGAGGAGGAAGTTCTCGAGGAAGACAGGGTGGTGGAAGAAGTTCTTCTAGAGGAAGAGGAAGAAGAGGAGGAGGACAAGTAAGATGCTATGTCTGTGGAAAGATAGGGCACATGTCTTGGGAATGTCCCAAGAAAAATAAAGAAGGAGGAGGTGAAGCTCACATTTCAGAAGCACAGAGAAGAGATGTTGAAGAAAAAGGATCATAGGATGAAAGATCCTTGATGTTGAGGAAGGTTCTCTTAAAATCAAAGGAAGAAGTTGAAAATCCAGTGCAGAGGAATAGTCTCTTCAGAACATCTTGCAAGTCTAAAGAAAGAGTATGCAAGGTGATAATTGACAATGGAAGCACTGACAACTTAGTATCGATGGAGATGGTGGGGAAATTGGAGCTGGAGACAACTGCACATCCGAAGCCATACAAAGTATCATGGTTACAGAAAGGACACCAGGTAATGGTTACCAAACAATGCTTGGTTGAATTTAAGATAGGAGGATATAGAGATGAAATTATATGTGATGTAATTCCCATGGATGTATGCCATATTTTTTTGGGAAGACCATGGCAGTTTGAAAGGAATGTCATTCATGATTGGAGGAAGAATACATACACCTTGGAGAAGAATGGTAGAACACATATGTTGTTGCCAATAAAGGAGAAGAAAGTGAAAGATGAAGCCAACACAAACATACTTCTCATGAGTGGGAAGGAACTCTTGAGAGAAGTCAAGAAATAACAAGAGATGTAGTTTGTTGTGGTGAGGAAGCCCAAAGTTATCCTTACAAGTACATTGATGGATGATTTTCCTGAAGAAGTTCAGGAATCGTTGGATAATTTTGCTGACATAGTGGTGGATGAGCTGCCAAACTCATTGCCACCCATCAGAAGTATCAGTCATCATATTGATTTGATACCAGGAAAAAGTTTGTCGAAAAAAGTAGCATACAGATTAACACCTCGAGAGAATGAGGAAGTGAAAAACCAAGTCAAAGAACTATTAGACAATGGTTTGGTCAGAGAGAGCTTGAGTCCATTCACAGTACCAATTGTGTTGAATCCAAAGAAGGATGGAGGATGGAGAATGTATACAGACTCAAGAGCCATTAACAAGATCACCATCAGGTATAGATTTCCTTTACCAAGAATGGATGATTTAATGGATTGTTTAAGTGGAGCAAATTTATTTTCTAAAATAGATTTGAAAAGTGGATATCACCATATTAGAATGAGAGAAGATGATGAGTGGAATATGTCCTTTAAGACAAATGAGGGTTTGTATGAGTGGGTTGTTATGTCAATTGGCTTAACAAATGCTCTGAGTACTTTTATGGGGCTAATGAATGAGATACTGAAAGATTTCATTGGCAAGTTTGTGGTTGTATATCTAGATGATATATTGATCTTTATTAGGACCAAAGAGGAGCATTTGAGGCACCTAATGCTAGTGATGAGGATACTACAGTAGGAGAAGTTGTTGATAAATATGAAGAAGTCCTCTTTTATGAAGACATAACTCATTTACTTGGGTTTTGTGATCTCTTCAAATGAACTGAAGATGGATCTACAGAAGGTGAAAGAAATCAAATAATGGTCATCATTAAAGAGTATGTGTAAGGTAAGGAGCTTCCATGGATTAGCAAGATTATATAGGAAGTTCATCAGAGACTTCAGTGAAATTTGTGTGCCAATGATGGATACAGTAAAGAAGAAGCACAAGTCTTTTAAATGGACAGAGGAAGTCAAGATGATCTTCAATATACTAAAGGAGAAAATAACAGAACGACCAATTCTAGTCTTGCCGAATTTTGAAAAGACATTTCAAGTGAGATGTCATGCAAGTGGAGTTGTAATTGGAGCAGTTTTGAGCCAAGATAATATATGTGTTTCCTATTTCAAAGAGAAGTTGAATGAGACCAAGAGAAAATACTCCACGTATGATAAGGAGTTTTATGCCATAATTCAAGCCTTGAAGAAGTGGAGACATTACCTTGTCCCATAGGAATTTGTCTTCTATAGCGATAACCAAGCCTTACAATTCATAGCCAGACAGGAAAAATTGAATCAGAGGCATGCAAAGTGGGTTGAATTTATGCGAAATTTTAATTTTGTCATAAAACATATTGTTGGGAATGCTAACAAAGTTGTTGATGCATTAAGCATGAGATATTTGATTCTACAACAATTTCAGGTGAAGACCTTGTGGTTTGAACACCTTAAGGACATGTATGTTGATGATACATATTTCAAGGAAGCACATGAAGCATGTGAAAATTCTATGCTAAGAGACAGAAGCCAGTGGATAGATTATATGATTCAAGAGGGATTGATGTTCAAGGGAAACTAGTTGTGCATACCAAAATGCTCAATGAGGGATAACCTTTTGAAGGAAAAGCATAATGGAGGATTGGTTGGAAATTTCGGCCATGATAAAGCATTTGCGCAAGTTGAGAAGTTCATAATATTGACCTTGTATGAGAACAGATGTGATAAAATTCATGAATAGATGTAGAATCTTCCAACATGAAAAAGGTAAAAGATAGAACACTGGATTGTATCAACCATTGCCCATACCAGAGAGGCCTTGGGATGCAATAAGAATGGATTTTGTGTTGGGACTGCCAAGAATACAAAGAGGATGTGATTCCATATTTGTGGTGGTGGATAGATTTTCAAAGATGGCACACTTTATCCCATGCCAGAAGACCAATGATGCAACACATGTTGTGAATATGTTCTTTAAGGAAGTTGTGAGACTTCACGGCCTACCTAGAAGCATTGTCTCAGACATAAACATGAAATTTGTTGGTCATTTTTGGGGAACACTGTGGAAGAAGTTGGGGAAATATTTTTCCTTCAGCTCAGCATATCACCCTCAGACAGATGGGCAGACTAAGGTGGTAAACAAAAGTTTGGGAAAATTATTGAGTCTGGTTACTGAACACCATAATCAGTGGGATCAGATTCTTCCACAAGTAGAATTTGCATACAATGACTCACCAAACAGGAGAAATGGAAAGAGCCCATTCCAAATATTGTATGGAATTCAACCCAGGGGAGTATCTGAGTTGAGAGACTTGGAACAGAGTGAGGTCAAGATTGTTGGAGAAGAAGATTTTGTTGCAAAA
>JZKD02S2136207.1:26520-58176 GCA_000966675.3 Picea glauca
TATTTTGCTTGGATTGGCTTCCAATACAAATATGATGTAATATAATGAAAGTGTTTTATTTAATTTGCAGGGGATTCGACCAAGTCTCATGTGGTGGCCAAAGAGGAAGCCAAAGCTCTGGACATAGGTTTGTTTCAACCTCATTCGAGGGCTGAATTTTTCATTCTTACAACCAACACTCATAACCTGGAAAAGCTGCAGCCGTACATAGAAACTGAGAAACTGAAACCAATGATCGATCCAAAGAGCCCGCATTCATTCTTTGATGTTATAGAGGCTTTCAAACATCAGGAAAGCGGACGAGCCAAAGGAAAGATTGTCATTTCACCCATCGACTAAGGGAAGAGTCAATGCAGGATCAAACGCTATGTCTGGTTGTAGGTTGTTATGGATCAAACTCATGTTATTTTTGTGCTTAACTTGCCGTTGTTTTTGTTTATGATGAAGCATAGAGGAAGGTGTTATGATACATTATTAGTGTGGTTGTACTAGCTATATGATTATACTTAGCACTCAATCAACAAGTAAGTATAGGTAAGTAAGAATTTACATCCATTGTATATACCATGCATATCATGTTAGTATAGCTTTATTTTCATTTTCATATTGCTTTGTTTTACTTGTATACATTATATGCTTATATGTTAGATTGGAGATATTTTCTTTTTATTTTTATTTTTTCTATCATATATGGACAAAGGGTGATATTACCACCCTAGATGCACTGATCTTTTGTTAGAGTTTTAGAAGGCACATGTCATACCAAAGATTTCGAGGTTATCATGTACTTTATGGTGAGCACATGTCCCCGAGTAGGAGCCATATGTTACCCCCAAACCTAGGGGTAACTAAGGATATCATGTCTCGAGGCCCAATGGTTGTAGACATGTAGTGTCAAGAGACAGATGGACAGAGCATAGCCTTGGAGGGGCCCTTCTTTTCATTAATGCATCCTACACATCACCAGTAGTAGCATCCACCACACCGTCTTGGTTCCCACAAGGCAATGGGTCTTTCTCCATGAGGTAATGAGTCCATGTATCATGGTACATATCACTCTAATATTTAAAGAATTTCAACATATTGCAAAGGATCTTTCGGGTGATTACTTGAAAATTCATCGTCTGTTCCCTACCATACTTTTCACTTTTGATACCATTTTCCCTTCGTGTCCCCATCCTTTTGGGATCTTCGGGAGTATTGACCCAAGAAGGGATTCTACATTACCTCGTGGAAAGGAAGGTTTGAAGGCCCATAGGGTAAAAGTATTTGGGAAAAGATAAAATCCAATAATAAACCTTTGAGATGCTTCACCTAGGGATCCCCGAGAAAGCAATGAAATGCTTCTTTGTAAGAATATGGCACCCAAAAAATGAATGATAATGAATACTCAAGGTGTTAGTTGGCGGACAGGAGGTCTCATAACAAGCTAGCCTATCATGATCATAAGTATTTAGTGGTATGAAATTACCATCATCTGGTCACCAAACCAAGTTAGTGGCTCTCAGTTACAGGACTGGGGAAAAGGGGGTCTCATCATGAGCCAAACTTCTCATTTTCATGAGATACTTGTGAATGACATTGTCGTATCTAGAAACCAATCCAGGACAGTGGCCTCCAACTAGTTCCTTGAAACATGAAAGAAACAATGAAATCAAAGGCTAGGAAGAAGAACAAAAAATGAATGGGCTTGGAAAAAATTGCATTAAGGGTAAGGTGCAACTCACCCTCCACAAAGGCACCTATAGGTAAGATAATACAAACCCTTTTATTTCATGAACCCCATGCCCAAAATTTTATTCCACGCCATTTCACATACACACATGACTTGGATAGGCTACACCTAGGAAACACCCTAGACTTGGGAGTTATTGACCCAATAGGGCATCCTGAGACCATTCCCAAACCTAAATTTGTCAATTTGTATAACATCCTTGAGAATTTGTTTGGTTTAGGGGGTATTGATGCACATGTTCGGGTGTTTTTATTATTGGATTTGATTTAGTTGTTATGATACTTGTGACTCATGGACCCATGGAGGGTGTATATGTTTTCCTTTACACGACCTTACCCGGTGGACATGTATTCATGAGGAGGTGATCAGTTCGAATCTTCATGAGGTCTTCAAGCCCAAGGATGGAGGCAGAGACCCCATGTTTGGGGAAAGACAGTGACAAACAATTTGCATAGTGAATGAAGAGAATGTTTCCTTTGGAGGCAACCTGGCACGCCTGGACGACGAGGGGCTAGCCTTCCCCACCTGGACGTTGGATTTGGAGACCTTGGACATCACCCTAGTAGCCCCATGACATCACCTAGGGATAGGGTTTGACATTGAGATATGTTGGGCTACATTTTTGGCACATGTGGCATGGAGGAGAGCCTTTGAAGGCCCAAGGTTTTGCTAGATGACCGCTATATCTCATGGAGGAGGCCTAACGTCACCCTAGGAAGGATGATGTCACCCTCTTAAGGGTTTTTTTTTTGATAAATGAGTTAATTTTGAGTTTTAAGAGAAAATTTACATGTAGGTTCTATTTCCTGAAAAGTCACAACTTTTGCGTAAATTAGTCAGGATTTCCCATATAAATATGGTTGGCTAGTTTCATTTTTTGATAATAACTCACCTCTCACAAGAGGGGGACTGAAATTGGCACCCTTTTTGGAGTACTTGGCTAAAATTTGGAGGCACACTTGCTTGGAGACTTGTTTGGATGGATTTTGGATCATTTCTTGGTGGAATTTTGGCAAATCTAGGTTTTTTATGCTTGATTATTCTTGGTTAAGTAAGTAAATATGCAATTTTCATTTCATGATAAATGTTTATGGTATGTTTACTTGTTCATATTTAAGATTATGAAATTGATTGCTTAAAAAACCTAGGAGTAAGAAACATACAATGCTTCTTTCTTGCTCTTTGTTTTGTTAGTCTTGCCTAAGAAGATCTTGTCTAGACAAACTTCTAGAGCCCTAAAGTGCTGGCACTTTAGAAGCTTTGTCTAGTTCTTATTGCATTAAATATATTTCAAGAGCCTAAAGATAGGAGAAATCGCTAGGTCCTAGAAGTGCCTACACCCTAGTTATGTCTTCTCTTAAGGGCTTGGTACTTGAGCACTTAAGGTGTTACTCCTCAAGCTTCCACCTTTTCATATCTTATAAAAGTATAATTATTGTTATTGTTATTTCTCCAAGTTATTATGTTGATATAATTGACTCCATAAACCCTAAAAGACACTAGTTCTCACTTCTCTCTTATTAGAAGACCGCTCAAAATCTCAAACCTTATTCTCTCAAGCCTATGCTAACTAAGTATAACACTTACATAGCCTAGATATCTAACTTTCTTGCTTTTGTTATAAATTTTTACTACAACCATCTAACTGCAACACATTTTCTACATATACTAAGCTAACTTGCTTGTGACAATTGCTAAGGACTCTACTTGATATATGCTCAATTTTCACTATCTTTTCTAGCAATTCCGAGCACTAATTTTTGTGGTTGTTACATAACATTTATTATTGTTGTAAACTGATAAATTGCTACAAATTTGCTTCAACCACTTCATTTTTTTATTGTCTAACATCTTTGTGGCTTTTATTATCATTTAGTACTTTGAAATTATACATACATGTTATATTGTTCTTGTTCGAGGAAGGTACACCGACATTCTTCTTTTTCCTCAATTCCTCAGATGTAAACACCCTTAACTTTGGTGACTGGTGAGAGGGTGTTTTTCTTGTACTTATCCTTAGCTTACCCAGCCCTTTAGATCACCGCGGATGCCTTCCTTGGGGTAGTCTTTTCATACTCCTAAACATAAAGGGGTTTTTTATTAAGGTGACAATGATATGTCACCCCCTTGTTATGCTAATTTCCTCTCACTTGCCTCAGGCTTTGGGAAAGTACAGATTACATGCTATATTGTTCTTGTTCCGGGAAGGTACACCGACATTCTTCTTTTGCCTCAATTCCTTAGACGTAGACACCCTTAACTTTGGTGACCGGTGAGAGGGGGGTTTTGTGTCCTTATCCTTAGCTTACCCAACCCTTTAGGCCACTTGGGACACCTCCATTGGGGTAGTATTATCATACTCTTAAATAGAAAGGGGTTTCCTATTAAGGTGACAATGATAGGTCACCCCCTTATAATGGCAATATTTTCTCACTTGCCTCGGGCTTTGGGCAAGTACAAATTACATGCTATATTGTTCTTGTTCCGGGAAGGTACACCAACGTTCTTCTTTTGCCTCAATTCCTTGGACGTAGACACCCTTAACTTTGGTGACCAGTTAGAGAGCGTTTTTCTTGTCCTTATCCTTAGCTTACCCAGCCCTTTAAGCCACCGAGGACTCCTTCATTGGGGTAGTCTTATCATACTCCTAAACATAAATGGGTTTCCTATTAAGGTGATAATGATAGGTCACCCCCTTGTTACACCAATCTTATCTCACTTGCCTCGGGCTTTAGGCAAGTAAAGATTATGTGATAACAAAGCTAATTCTATTCCTTTCATATTTTTACACCATATTTTAATAAATTGTGCATGTATCTCTAATAATTTTTCTTAGTCTTGTTGTTTTTAGAAATTTCTATCACAATTAACATGTCACATGTCATGAAAGGGAAGTGTGGCATGCACTAGTCTCTAAATAAAAAATACACAATATTGACCATATTCTAAATAATCATATGCATGGTTGGAAACACAACTTTAATGACCATACCATAGAAGTGCACATAGGAATACCTCACATACTTATTTCATTGAAAATGCCATAAGATTTACATAAATTATGAACCCAATGCAGAAGCATTTTAAATGCAATCCATATATATTAACTAATGTGTGTTTTGACATGCGAATAATATATTAACTAACCTTTGTTTTGACATGATTTAATGTTTGTCTAGATAAGACATCTCCAACTCTTAGAACTTGTTCGAAAAGATTTTTGAAAATTGCAAAAACTTAAAAACAGTTTTATATCCCAAGGATTTGATGTGGATATCTCTTAACCTATAATAAATTTAAAACTAAAATGAAGGTAGTGTATTGTTTCATACCTTTCTTAAATATATACACAAATGCTATATCCAATTGAAAATAAAACATATTTCAATGATAATATCTAATATAACTAAGTAACATAACATGTACATCTCATATATAGGATTAATATAACATTTTCCATTAGACTTGAAAATAAAACATCTTTAGAATGACAACATCTAATATAATTAAGTAACATAACATGTAAATCTCATATATAGGATTAACATAACATTTTTCATTAAACCTGAAAATAAAACATATTTCAATGATAACATCTAATATAACTAAATAACATAACATGTAAATCTAATATATATGAATAACATAACATTTTCCATTATACTTTTCCTTCAAGTTTGCTAACGCCATTGTAAGTTCACAATACCTAAGTTCATAATACCTCTTGAATCCTTCAATCATTATTACATATGGCTTCTTCCATCATTCTTAGTCTCTTATATTGCTTGCTTCAAGGTTGGCAGATATGTCGTGCAATCAGCGAGGGGCCATAAGTTGAGAGGCGTAGGTCAAGGGGTCATGTTTGACAAATTATATGCCGCTAGTCCCCAAACAATTAAGTGACCCATCAACATGAGCAACGCATATTGATGTAAAGGCCCTTGATTTACAGGTACGATTGTCTCAAAGGGTCAAAGAACCCTTGAAGGGAGGGAAGGGGTTTACCGTGAAGCGGGACAAAAGGAGTTATGTTTGACAAAATATATACCTCTAGTACCCAAAAAAATTAAGTGGCCCATCAACATGGTCAGCGCATATTGATGGACTTAAAAGTGTAACCGCATTAAGCAAGACAAAAAGAGTTATGTTTGACAAAATATATGCCTCTAGTACCCAAAAAAAATTAAGTGGCCCATCAACATGATCAGCGCATATTGATGGACTTAAAAGTGTAACCGCATTAATTCAGCGAGTTCACTAACATAGACAAACGTATACTATGATCTTATAAAGCTTCTCCTATGAGGTTTCATAGTAATCTATTAAGACATGCAGAAGTAGTTTCTTAGTAATCCAAAATTATATTTGAATCCTATTGTTATGAGTCTATCCATGTATTTAAGGTCAACAAATTTCCATTCTTTATGATCCAAATATACCACATAGTATTGCATAAAATCTAAAAATGCTAAGAAGTTATAACTTCATCTATGAGTTGTTTAATTATTTTATTTTTGAATTTATTTTGGTTGGAAATTCATTATCTTATATAACTTCAAAAGAACTGAAAAAGGTGAAAAAACTAGGGAAAAGAACTAAAAAAAGTCAAAGAGTAAGGAGATTTATGAGTTAGTTAGTCTAGTTTAGAACTTAAAAATTGAGCTATAGGATTGAATTTAAACACGTTATTATATCGAAAGGGGTACACTTATTGAGAATGAGAATAATTAATCACCCTTTAATCTAAAATTCTAATCTGATGGCTAACAATTGAAGATATTGGCATATTTTTAGTCGTCCTGCCAAATCAATGAATGCGATTTCCTCTTCATAACTTCCTTGTATTTTTGAATGCATCCTTTAACCTGTTTACCATTTACCTAATCATATTAAGAAATTAGTATAACACTATATGATTGCCATGTTTCAGAAATCACTGACTGTGCTGACTACAAACGCTCATTTTCTAATTGTGCGTTTCATTTTCTAACTGTAAGTTTCATTTTCTGTCCACGCCTTTGGCGTTCATCACAGTGGGTATGCTAGTTAACTATAACAGTACAGTGGGGAGCAGAACGCAAATTACAACAATAATTGAACTCAGACACATCAGTGACTACAACAGCCGCGACAAAGAGGCAAATTACAACAATAGCGCAAATTATGCTGCATATTTGAAGAAAGTTTTCCATGTTAAAACGTTGAAAGTTTGTATGCTACAGATCTAACTGCCCTATACAACTATAACTGCCCTTCAGGAGATACAATTACAAGCTATACAGTCTTAATGAGGCCTTGCAAAGTTTAGATGTCACCCGCAGTTTCCGGTCTCCATGTCTCAGAAAAATCGTCGTCAAATAACATGCCTGGGCTTATAAAATATCTGTTCATATAATCCTGCAGCTGGCTCGCATTCCATGCATCTTCATACAAACCCATGAATGGGCTTATTAACTGCTGGTAGTTCTCAAAGTCATCCTCAAACTGCCAATTTTCACCAAGGGATTTAAGATCCGGGTTCTCCAACAAAGCCGCGGATGTTTCCTTCTGATATAGACAGACTTCGTCCTTCAAGTCCCGAGCGGGGCTCGGAGGAATGCCGAGCTCGTCCTCTGAAGCATTCACGAGATAAGAAAGATCAAACCACGCGTCTGAATCTAGGGTTTGACCTTCATGGTCTCTATAAATATCGGACGCCCGCAGCATTATCCACAGAGATGGAGGGTAGAATAGAACTGGAACATGTGCCAGCAATTTCTTCCTCCAGATTTCTCATGACTCCACTTACGAGCTGTTCAATGGGAGCGTATTCGTCTTCTTCTTCGTCTGCTACGGTTTTGTCTAATTGCTAATTGCAGTAGATGAACAAACCGATCTGTATTTTGGCCGTGGAAGCATTTCGGCTCCGACACATCAATGGAATCTGGAAGAGGCTCGGGTTCACGACCACGTTTTCTGGGCGTCTGAGAGTCCACGACTGAGAGGTGGCCTGGAGATTCGAACAACAGTGGTGTAAATACGAGAGGAGAGAATGATGATAGTTCAGCTGTTCCGAAGAGCTGTTCTTCCTGCTGAGAAGGGTATCAGATAGCAGGGTATAAGAGAATATAGCCTACTGTCACTACCGCCGCCGCCGCCACCACCACGGCCTTTCCCTCTCGCGACGACAGGTGACAACGCCTCCATATTCACTCCCACTCTCGGCATCTGCATGGTGTCTACGACCATGGCGCTTGGAGCCTGGAGATTTAGTCTTTCTTCTCAAATGTAGCGTGCCCATTTTAAACTCGAAGTTCAAATTAAGCGCGCCCATTTAAATTTGAAATTTAAATTTCGAATTTCAATCAATCCGTCCTTGCGTCTCTTCAATCTTCGGTAAGCTGCCGTTAATATTTTGCGTAATTGATTGCAGTTGCATTGGCCTACTAAAAACAATGGATGGCCCCTGTGATTGGAGAACGGATGATGGACATAGAAATGCAGTAATCATTTACTTAGTGTATGATGGATAATGCTTACCATATAATATTATTCGGATTTTCAATCATTATAAATAATTAGTTAAATATATAAAATCTGGGTTCTAGAATTTTAGTTTTTTTTGTAATGAATATTAAGTAGCTGATCACAATTTAATGACTGATGAATATTCTTCTCATTGTTACTATGAAGGATGGGATTTAAATACAAACCAAATCTGGAGTGTTATTTTTTTAATTAATATTAATATGGAGTGTTTTTTTTTCTTTTATTTATTTTTATTATAAATATTTATTTTTATTAATATTAATATTAATAGGTATAGTCATTATTTTTTTTTATTAATATTAATAAGTATAGGTATAGAATGCCAACTCGCATAGAATAATCATGGCTAGGTGTCTTCTTTCTCTAACTCAATTAGAATGGTGTCTACTTCCTATAGTATAATTTAAATTAATCACTTATGGTTTCATGCTTAATTAATGACCCTTCTTAGACTCCAATGAGTATGTTCTTAATTCTATGGTACTCGTTCCTTTGCTTTGTTCATGCTTAATTAATGGTCCTTCTTAGACTCCAATGATTATGTGTTTAATCCTATGATACTAGTTCCTTTGCTTTCTTCATGCTTAATTAGTGGCTCTTCTTAGACTCCGATGATTATGTGCTTAATCATATGATATTGGTTCCTTTGCTTTGTTTACTTAAGGTTGAAACTATAAGTGGCCTAAAACTATTCTATTTCTATAGCAAGAAGAATCTACAAGAAGCAAAATGAACAATAGTCTACCTGAAATAAAATGAATAAGTGTTGAACATAAATAAATATCATAACTAAACTACAACGTATGTATAAAAATGTGCATAGTGCTCTTTATATAAGTGAGCAAATCCTTTACTTATTCTAAAATAAGAAAGACATGGTTTCTTCATTGAAAGACAAGGTTCCTTGATCCGGGGTTTAAGGTTTCAATTACAACCAATCTAGAGCATTGCGATCTATATGGGTGGAAACATGTGAGGTTTCTATAAGTTTCAATTGTTTCTCTTCTTGGAAAATTCAGTGCAAGGAGTGCGAAGGCCGAGTCAAGTTCGACTTTGAAGATGAGGGGAAATAACTTGAAATTTTGCAAAGCTTTGGTGCAAGGAATGCATAGTGGCCGAAAGGAGTGCGCAGGCCGAGTGTCACTGACAGGACTCCCAATCTCAAGAGAGATAGAGGGGAGTTTTTTCAGAAACCGTGTGAGTGCACAGTTGTTCGGAGGAGAGCGAAGTTTGAAGAAGTCTCGTGCAAGGTGTGAATAGAGCCAACATTGAGCTAAGTGTTGAGGAGTGAATCGGTGGAGTGCAAAGAGTGCGTGAAAGGTTCTCAGAGACCTTTGGGGTCTCGAGGTGAGCAAGTGCTATGAGTGCATAGGAGGAAATTAGAAAGATTTTCTAACTTTGAAGTTTCTAAGTGTTCGCAAGGAACTGTAGAGGAAGTGTGTTGAGGTCTATAAAACCCCCCGAAGAACAAATATCTGAAGAGATAGCGGTCGACATTCCCGTGAGAGGGAGAAAGGATGTGCAGAAGGGAGGAGCTACAGGCATCATTGGATTGGTGGCGTGGAACAATATGGAACATCACTTAGGAGTCCAATTGGAGAAGGAGTGCGCAGAGAGGTAACCATGTCCCCACCATTGGATCTAGGTGTGGGATACAACAACCATTAGATCGGGATAAGTTGCATGAGGGATAACCGTGGAAGTCCTTTAGACATAGCCCATTTGGGATTATTGAAACACAAAGGAGCGGGGACTGTCGAAGTCCCAAGGCCCGAATTCGTATCGAGGGGTGTTCATTGGAGAAGTCAGTAGATTAAGCTGTTTCAGAGAAATAACCATTCAAGAAGAAGAAGGTGTTGAGGGTTGCAAGTTTCTGGAAGCTCCAAAAGCGGATCACATCGTAGCCGTCAACATAAGGTATACGTGGTGGCAGGTAAGGCATGGACCGAAGGATAAATGCTTCGGGAGAATCAAGGTGTGGTGTATCAAAAACCTCTGAAGCTCGGAGGCCCAAAGTGTTACGAGTCGTTGATACGAGGTAGGACAGGTGGCAGTAGATCCGAGGGTCCATGGGAAAGAACTTTGGAAAGATTGGTGTGGAATAAAGTGAAATCTTCGCGAAGTCACCAAGATAGAAGTGGATCTGGATCGTTGGATATAAAAGCACACATGGCAGAGATCCACGTGTTTCAGAGGAAAGGTACTCCAGAAGAAAGTAGAGAGCAGAGTGGGAGGATACTCAAAGAGCCAGGAGCCGAAGCAATCCTGGTCGTCCATTGGGACATGACACATGGCATTGGATTAGACCCTTAACTACTTTGTTTTTCAAAAGGAACAACATTAGGAAGGAGTGGAGAATCATCGAAGGACCATAACCCTTGAGAAGATCTGAGCCATCCATGGTTTGAAAGATTTGGTCCGTCCATCAAGAGGACAAGCGTCATCGGGGATAAGGGTTCGGAAGAGAGACAGATTGGGGAAAACAAAGTAATGTGCATTCAAAGGTGTCGAAGCCTGAACTCGCGAAGAGCATCGCAACCGTTGGTTTTTGGAGGAGCATGAGGCTTATAGCTCGCCTGTTGTGTTCGTCGGTTTAAGGTTCAAAGTAATTGGCGATAACTGCAATTGAAGCGGTCGGATTCTGAAACTACGAAGCACTAAAGAGATTGAGCCTTGAGTCATAGCCCGAGGTTGTATGGGGGAAAGGGCCTAGCCCGGAGAGATCATGCCTATTTTTATTCAATTTTCCAAATATGGAGCTGGGGCGTAACAGGAGGCCGCAGGTCTCACACGACCTGCGCCTAGGAGAACAAGGGGCCTGTGTAAAGTAATTTTGGGTTCCAGCAGGGGCCTGAAGAGCCAATTCGACTCAGCTTTCTAAAGATCCTTGATCGAGAGGTCACAGAACCCCCATGAGGGGAGGGGAGCTGCATCAAGTGGTATTAGAGCTGAAATTTTGTCTACAGATCGTAGGTAAAGGTGAGAAGTTTAAAGGAGATAAAATGGTATCAGAAGCTTGAATTTGTCTGTAGACAACAGGCAAATTGAGAAGACAGAGTATTAATGCTCTGTGAATGATCATTGCATGCGAATGACAACAAATGGACATCCAGGTGAGCCGTAGGATGAAGTTAGAGATGCTCTCAACTGCAGAGTAATCCACAGACTTTCCAGGAGGGCGGGCAGAGGGTGAATAATGGCTATTGAAGGCTATAGATGTGGTCAAGACAAGGACCACCAGTAGAAAAACAAAGCTAATATAGGTAAAGAGCTCAAGGATATCAGAGAAGAGATAGAGAGGCTGACATTGAAGATGCAACAAGAAGCGAAGGTACACTGGACATATGGACGACCTTTGAAGAGAAAAGAAAAGTGGCTTATCCAGAAGTTGTTATCTAGAAGGAAACAACAAATGTTGAGAAAGTGGATGAGGCATGTTGAAAACCTCAGTGGCACAGAGGATGATTCACATCTGTGAGTTAGAAACTGGGAGAAATCTCGGTGATGAGGAGGAAGGGAGATCGGTTTATCTCATACGTTGTCAGGAGGGTAGTGGTACATTTTCAAGTTTCCAGATGGGCAATGAGATGGGATCAAGTCAAGATCTCATAGACTTCTAGGAGGGCATAAAATAAATCTCAGATTGTCAGGTGGGCAAGGGAGATGAGTTGAGGTTAGCTAAAAGTCTCAGGAGGTCATAGGAAATTTCATATCAACAAGGAATGTTTACAGGCGATAGGGAGGCAGAAGAAAGGCCTCGTTTGTATGAAGATTCATGTGGGTTTGTTTACCATGTGAATGAATATGATGAAAACTTAAATACTTCCACCATCGAAGAGGAATATCAGAGGTACATTCTGATCATTGGAGGAATCAAAATATTCCTGCCAAGCAGCCAAGCAGAGGCTAGCATATGTGTTGTAGATGCAACGGAAGAAGGGCAACCAACAAAGACTCTCATAAATGAGGGAATGGAGAAGATACTGAAGTATACCCACGTAGGGGAAGAAAATGGCTCAAAATGTTTAGACAAGAAGCTGAACAGGACATGACTGCAACACTGAAGCTTGCAACATAATAGGAATCATACAACATAGATTTCACTTATCTGTGTGATGAACTGGAGGCCCTGGAGAAGAGGGTAAATATGTAGAGTTAGCACATCCAACAGGTTAATTTGGAAACATAAGGACAATATTTCTAGCCAAAGGAGCAGTTGGATGAAGCTGGGTTTGTGCCATCACAAGAAAAGACAAAGGAAATGGAAGAAATTGAACTGTTAGAGGAGGAATCTTAGCAAAAGCTCAGTGAGGAGCCTGCAGAATTGGAGTATATAACAAAGTGGCAAGCTAAGGACATAGGAGGTAAAAATAGCATGGGGGATCAAGACGATCTTCACTTTGATGTGTATAAGGAACAAGAATTGTAGTCGAGAAGACTATAAAAGAGGAGCTAGCTTGTAGACCAGCTGGACAAGGAGATTGAAAATATCAGGAGGTTGATGTTGGAATCACTGCAAGAGACAGTTGGAAACAGGAGGAGGTTGACCAGGGAAGAGCTTGCAGCAGTAGGGAAACAACAACAACTACAACAAAGAAGAGGGGAAGATGGAAAAATGCAAGAAGAAGTTTGGGATCCAAGAGGATTTCAACATAACTGGGGAGCTCATGAGAAGGAGCTCATGAATTTTTCGTAGCAGTGGAGTATGATGCAGGATCATATTTCCACCTCATTAGGTGCGCCAACAAGCCAACACATAGGCGTGCATTGGTGAAAGGGAGAGGCGTGGACCCTCCCTTTTTTAAATTTGAAATATGACCCTATACGGAATTATGTGTAAGGTTCAGTAAAGTCAATCCATGCCTTGGTACAGGTAGTGGATAGGGTCGTCTTAATGGTTGAATGTAAGAAGGTCTAGATCTGAGTCAGTTCTGGATATTCATTCATTGTAATGAGTCATAGGGATAAGGTTTCTTAACTAAGACAATGATGGCACTATGGCGGTGGAAAGGATAAGATCGATGAGCCCCTTTTTTGTAAAGGATCAATGTATTAAATTGAGAGAGAGAGAGACATAGAGAGTAGGAGAAGGAGGAGAGAGTTGTAGATAAGAACTCAAGAGAGGAGAGGAAGCATTGAGACTCTATTGTAGTATAGCATTTGTAAATATGTATAGACATTAAGAGATAATACAAAAAACATTTTTTCCTGTCTATAATTATCTGGTTTTTGTATGGTGTTCTCATTTTCTGAGTTCATTCAAGTAACCTATGATGTTTTATTTCTGTTTTATGTGTTCATATGAATGAGTATGTTTTCATGGCTATGGGTGGAAACCTATGAGGTTTATATAAGTTTCAATTGTTTCTATTCTTGAAAAATTTAGTGTAAGGAGTGCACAGTGCCCACAAGATGTGCGAAGGACGAGTCAAGTTCAACTCTGAAGTTGATGGAAAATAACTTGAAATTTTGCAGGTTTGTTGCAAGGAGTGCACAGTGCTCACAAGGAATGCGCAGGCCGAGAGTCATTAACAAGACTCTAAATCTCAGGAGAGATGGAGGGGAGTTTTTGTAGAAAGAGTACAAGGAGTGCAGAGTTTCTCGAAGGAGAGCGAAGTTTGAAGAAGTCTCATGAAAGGTGTGCATAGGGACAACACTGAGCTAAGTGTTGAGGAGTGAACCAGTGGAGCGCAACAGGTGCATGAAAGGTTCTCAGAGAGATTTGGGGTCTCAAGGTGAAGAAATTCTAGGAGTGCACAGGAGGAACTTAGAAATATTTTCTAACTTTGCATTTTCCAAGTGTTCAGGAAGAACTGTAGAGGAAGTGTGTCGAGCTCTATAAAACCCCCAGAGGAACAAAGATCATAAGAGATACCAGACAACATTATCGTGAGAGGGAGGAAATATGTGCAGAAGGGAGGATCTATAGGCACCATTGAATCGGTGGCGTGAAATGATCTGGACCATCGGTTAGGATTCCAGTTGGAGAAGGAGTGCGCATGGAGGTAACCATGTCCCCATCGTTGGATCTGGGTGTAGGCTACAACAGTCGTTAGATCAGGAGAATTTGCATGAGGGATAACCGTGGAAGTCCTTTGGACTTAGAACATTCGAGAGTATTAAAACGCAAAGGAGCAGGGACTGTTGAAGTCCCTAGGCCCGAATATGAATCATGGGCCATTCATTGGTGAAGCGACATGTCAACAGATTAAGGTGGTTCGAAGAATTGACGATTCAGGAAGAAGCAGGTGATGAGGGTTGCAAGTTTCCTGAAGCTCTGAAAGCGGAGCACATGGTAGCCGTCGATGTAAGGTATACGTGGTGGCAAGTAAGGTGTGGACCGGAGGATAGACGCTTTAGGAGAATCGGGGTGTGGTGTATCGGAAACCTCCGAAGCTCGAAGGCCCAAAGTATTGTGAGTTGTTGATATGATCTAGGACAGGTGGAAATATGTCTGAGGGTTTGCAGGAAAGAACTTCAGAAATATTGGCGTGGAATAAAGTGAAATCTTCGCAAAGTCATGAAGAGCGAAGTGGATCTAGATCGTTGGATCCAGAAGGACACGTGGCAGAGATCCATGTGTTTCATAGGAAAGGTACTCCATAAGAAAGAAGAGAGCAGAGTGGGAGGATGCCCGAAGAGTCGGGACCTAAAGCAATCCTGGTTGTCCATTGGGACAGGACACATGCCATTGGATTAGACACTTCGCTACTTTGTTGTTCGGAAGGAACACCATTAGGAAGGAGTGGAGAATCGTCAAAGGACCGGAACCCTTGAGCAGATCTGAGGCCTCCATGGTTTGAAATATCTGGGTCGTCCATCCATAGGACAAGCGTCAATACAGATAAGGGATCGGAAGAGAGACAGTTCAGGGAAAATAGAGTAAGGTGCGTCCAAAGGCGTCGAAGCGTGAACTCATGAAGAAGATCAAAATCATTGGTGTTTGGAGGAGCGTGAGCCATAGATCTCGCTTGTTGTGTTCGTCGGTTCGAGGTTCAGAGTAATTGACGATAGCTGTAGTTGAAGCGCCTGGAGTCCGAAACTATGAAGCACTCAGGAGCTTGAGCCTTGGGTTATAGCCCTAGGTTGCATGGTGGAAAGTTCCTAGCCCAAAGAGCTAGCGCCTGTTTTTATTCAAATTTCCAAATAGGGAGCATGGGCTTAACAAGAGCTAGCGGGTCTCACAGGACCTGTTCCTAGGATAAAAAGGGGCATGTGTAAAGTAATTTTGGGTTCTAGCAGGGGCCCGAAGATCCAATTCGGCTCAACTTTGTGAATATCCTTGACCGACAGGTCGCAGAATCCCCAGGAGGGGAGGGGGGATGCATCATATGTTTACTACAAGTAGAAAGTTGATGGATTCCTTCTTGTTGCCATAAATACTTGGTATCTTCCTCGACCTGCCTTGATCATGCAAAGCTCTTTTTGATACCCTGTAGAATATTTTGAAAAGTATATGCTACATGTTGTGTTAGAAATTTTATTAGAGAACACATATATATACATATTCTAGCACACCTATATACATATTATAGCACATCATTTATCATTCACTAAAAACATAAGTCATTTCATAACCTTCTTTAATTTATCATGCAAACAAAAATAAATCTAAATCGCAATCCATTTGTCTTTGAGTACATGCAAATCATACATATGGTAATGGGAATATGTGGAATATAAACTTTAGAATTATATTGGTCGACTTTAGGGTTTAGTTCTAGGTCAAAAGAGTGCAAAAAAGATGTCGTTTCTTGAAATCATCAATGGATTCATGAACTAGTTGGTTTTCCCATTCATCCATGTATCCCTCATATATTTGGTCACCACTAAGATTGTGTTCTCTATGCAATGATTCTTCCTTAATGTGTTCCTTATAGGATTGGTTTTCTTTTGTATATTCTTTATTTTCAATGAGATTTCCCATTTTCCCTTTATGTTCTTGATCTTCATCTAGTGTTAAGGTGGAAACATATTCCCCATGAGTTGCACCTATAGATTATTTTCTTGCTTATATACATATTTGTGTTTATTTTCACCTTATTTTCTTGGAAACACCTTATGGGTGGAAACATATTCCCCATGAAAGTAAGGGAATTATTTTCTTGCTTATTTTGATCCCCCAAATCTAATGAAGTATTTATTTGAAACACATGGAACAAATATTCCATTTCTCTTTTTCTTTCATGGAAAACCACAATCCAATATTCTAAGCATACCATCCTTTATTATTTAATATATTCGTCAGAGGTTGGACCTTCAATGTGTTTCTCAGGTGACTTTTCTTCAAGGGAATCATAAGAATAATCTTCATCCATGGAATTATAAGGTTTCTCTCAAATATCATGATTCTCAAAGGTATTCATAATTTTATACCTTTTATCTTCTTGCCATGTTAGCTATTGACGTCAGTAGTATGGACGATGATGTTGCCCTTGTTGACTTGACTTGTTTGACCACAACTTTGACCGTGAATATATTCCAAATCATAACTTTGTTTGACGAGCCATTTTCACCGTTAGAAAGCTTGTGCCGCACTCTTCACGATCATGTCGTTTTCACTAAGTTTTAGGAACTTTGAATATTTTCCCTTTCTTTGTCTGCTGAAGCCATTATGAGCATTTTGAGTTGTTGTTATTGGAATAATCGGTAAGTGTGAACACAAATAGATCTCCCTAGTTCCACCCGAAACTAGAACAAAACAAGACATAATATAAAACTTTCCCTAAGTTTTAACTATCAAGCATACTAACAAACAAGAGATAAATGACATACCTTTTAAATGTCGTTTGTCCTCGCTAGTGCCATCATCGCTCCATTACAAGGATTATGGGATGTTGAACCTATAAAAATACACAATCCAATGAAGTGAAAGAAACAACATATACTCAACAAAACCTATGTGTGTGATCACAGAGTCATACAATAAAATAAGACCAATTTTATGGGAAAGAAATATATCATTGTATTAAAGATATGAAAAGGAGAATACAACCAATGCCTTGATGTTGTAAGGTCCCTTCCAACAGTTTCTTGCTTCCCACACATTTCTTCTTAACGGATTCTGAGATCAACAATCTATCTTGACAAAGCAAAGATCAAAGCCAACAAAAATTACTCAAACTCACACCAAAAGCTAGCTAACTCAATCCAAGATAAATTTCCCAAGATAACTTTTCCCATGAAAACTCTTGTCCTTTTATAAGATGAAAAGAATAGGGTGAGGATGTTAGGATGATCCCATGAGATCAAGGATGTGACTCAAATCCAAACCGATCAGAGGCCACCTCACCCTTAAAGCTTCTATTCTAGAACTTTCGAGAAATTTATGTTTTTCCTTCGTATGAAAATAGTCACACCCTTAGCACTGAGAAAGCTACGATGAAGTCACATGCCACTGTGGTGAAACTTGCAATGATCCTAGATTTTTGCACCCTTAACACTAATCAAGGTGTGACGATCCATTTTTATAAGGTTTTTGACAAAGGAAAGGTATAATTTCATCTCTATGGAAAAATTATCTTCATTCTTCTTCAAGGATTAAGGCCATTGACCCTTCTAATGACAAAGGATAGGTTTACATCATTAACAGTCATAGGGGTGATGAAAATAATGTGTAATAGTGATCCCCCAAAAGTATGAATTTAGAACAGAGTGATAGTTGAAATACTTTGTTGAGTGTTTATAGGGAACAAGGAACATGTTGGTCGGAAACCTGCCAACAAACAAGGAAATACAGTACAATAATATATTATCACTAAGGTAGGTATTCCCATACTCAAAATACAAATGAATCAAAGAAAAAATGTCGACATGCAAAGATCCATGTCAAGTAAGACAGGTTATGGCCACCAAACATACACTGTGGATCCATGCCATTATGACTCAAATCTGAACATAGCCACCAAAAATATACTGTCGATCTATGTGTTAAAGGGTTAAATTTGAACATAGCCATGAGACATACATTTTTGATATATGCAACCATACAACATGAATATACTCTAATGCAACATGAATCTGTCAGAAAATATTCAGGGTCTTCATCACCACCACTCTATAGCACGAATATAACCATGTGAATGCATCTGCTGAAGTCGAACATGGTAGAAACTACTTGATTACCGGTCTTTAATGACTACCATTAAAAAGTGCGAGGGAAAACACCATTAATGTCAATGACTCCCAAGGTACACTAGTATAATCCAACAAATGTGAATAATTGAGCTGAAGTCGAACACTCGACGAAATCTCTCAATCAGAGGTCAATAATGAACACATTATTTTTGTCACCCCTATGACCGTTAATGATGTAAAACTATCCTTTGTCGTTAGAAGGATCAATGGCCTTAATCCTTGAAGAAGAGTGAAGATACTTTTTCCAGAGAGATGAAATTATACTTTTCCTTTGTCAAAAACCTTAGAAAAAGGGATCATCGCACCTTGCTTAGTGTTAAGCGTGCGCCGATATAGGATCAGCATAGGTTTCACCACAGTGGCCTACGATGTTGTCGCAGTTTTATCAGTGTTAAGGGTGTGGCAATTTTCGTACGAAGGAAAAAGAGGAATTTCTCGAAAGTTGTAGAATAGAAGCTTTGAGGGTGAGGTGGTCTCTGATCGGTTTGGATCTAATTCGCATCCATGATCTCATGGGATCATCCTAACATCATCACCCTATCATTTTCATCTTATAAAAGTATAAGAGTTCTCATGGGAAAAGTTAGCTTGGGAAATTTAGCTTGGATTGAGTTGGCTAGCTTTTGGTGTGAGCTTGAGTAATTTTTGTTGGCTTTGAGTTTGATTTGTCAAGATAGATTGTTGATCTCAGAATCCATGAAGCATAAGTGTGTGGGAAGCAAGGAACTATTGGAAGGGACCTTACAACATCAAGGCATTGGTTGTATTATCCTTTTCATATCTTTAATACAGTGATATATTTCTTTCCCATAAAATTGTTCTTATTTTATTGTATGAATCCTTGATCACATACATAGGTTTTTTTGAGTATATGTTGTTGCTTTCACTTCATTTTCTTGTGTCTTTTTATAGGTTGATCATCCCATAAGCCTTGGAATGGAGCGAGGATGACACTAGCGAGGACAAACGACATTTAAAAGGCATGCCATTTATCTCTTGTTAGTTAGTATGCTTGATAGTTAAAACTTAGGGAAAGTTGTATATTTTGTCTTGTTTTGTTCTAGTTTCAGGTGGAACTTGGGAGATCTGTTTGTGTCCACACTTACCGATTAGTCCAATAACAAAATTGGTGAAAAAAATGTGTTTCTCAGGTGACTTTTCTTCAAGGGAATCATAATAAGAATCTTCATCCATGGAATTATAAGGTTTCTCTCAAATATCATGATTCTCAAAGGTATTAATAAATTTATACCTTTTATCTTCTTGCCATGTCAGATCCTGACATCAGTAATATGGACGATGATGTGGCCCTTGTTGACTTGACCTATTTGACCACAACTTTGACCTCAAATATCTTCCAAATTGTAACTTTGTTTGACAATCTATTTGCTTCGTTAGAAATCTTGCATCGCACTCTTCACGATCATGTCGTTTTCACTGGGTTTTGAGAACTTTGAATTTTTTCCCTTTCTCTATCTGTTGAAGCCATTATGAGCATTATGAGTTGCCTCTGTGAGTTCTGAGTTGTTATTTTCCTTATCTGGATCCTTTTTGGATCACGCCTTCCCACTGAGATATTTTTAGACCACCAAAAGCTTTCATCAATCAATAGGTAAGTAAGGGAAGAGTCCCCTCTCTTTGTACTTCTCAATCCACTTTGCCTTGCTTGTATTTGTTCCTTTTAATCCTACTTGAAGATAATCCATATCACCCCTACGTGAAGTCCTTGTCCTCTTATCCATGATGATATCTTCCTCTATCTCATCCAAGTACTCAAGTCTCATCAACTGATGGTATTGAAACTTCCTTGTCTTGATCCATGATCATGTGAGGCTCAAAAAGTTTCAAGTTCTCAACGTTCACAACTGATTAGATCTTCATATAAGGTGGAAGATCCAGACGAAAAGCATTGGTACCAATTTTCTCCAAGATAGTGAAGAGTCCATAACGAATGGGCTTGAGTTTCTTACCTTCACCCTTCAACATGTCCTTGCTGATGTGAAGCCATACCCAGTCTCCAACCTGGAACTGATGATCAACCTTGTGCTTGTCATGCTGAGCTTTGTATTGTGCTTGACTTTTCTCCAACTATTCCTGGACTTCTTGGTGTATCTGTTGAATCCTCTGGATGGAATTGCAGTCTCTGTCCTCTGTTCGTTCTTCATTTACATAGACATATCTCCCATACATCAAGTCCAAAGGAACCTTTGGTAGGTACCCAAAACATGTCTCAGAACGTGAACTCTGAGTGGATGAATGTAAATCTTGGTTGTACACATGTTGTACATAGGGTAATTGTTCATCCCATAAATTGGGATACTTGTTGCGGTAGGCTCGAAGCAAAAGTACCAATTCTTAGTTTATCGCCTCTGTCTGTCCGTTGTTCTATGGATGGAAAGCATTGCTCCTCTTCAATTTGGTTTCCATCATTCTACACAAGCTAGTCCAAAATTCCCTAAGGAATCGAGTATCTTGATTCGAGACGATAGATGTGGGTAATCCAAAGTGAACCCAAACATGCTGAAAGAAGAGATTAACAGTCTCCTCAACAATGATATGCTTTTTACATGGCATCAAGATACACATCTTGTTGAATCTATCCACTACCACATAAAAATAATCATGACCCCTTTTTCTCATGGGTAAACCCCCTACAAAATCCATGGAGACACTTTCCCATGGATGGGATGGAACAAGAAGTGGTGAGTATAGCTCCAGTTTTCTATTACTGGGCTTACAAGTAGAACAGATCACACACCCCTTTACATATTTAGCTACAATTGATTTCTTTTGAGGCCAGTAACAAAACCTCTGCAAATGAGCCATAGTTTTTCCTACCCCAAATTCCCATACACAAGAGAAGTATGAGCTTATCGTATTACATGGACTCATTCACTTCTAGGAATACATAGCTTTCCAATATAGTAGAGTAGTTTTCCCTGCAAACAATAGTTCTCTACCTGTGCAGCAAGGGTTAGCTTCGCATATAATTCTTTAAAATCTTCATCAATGTCATATTGTTATACATAGATATCATGAGATAAATAAGTATTCTTCAAAATAACAGAAGCAACAATAGGAGGTCTAGAAATCATATCGACTACCTTGTTACTTGTACCCTTTTTTTACTTGATTACCAAGTGAAACTGTTGTAGAAAACACATCCAGATGTAGTGTTGCGATTGTTGCAATTTGGTCCGTTCTTGAAGATACTGTAAGTGTTGGTGATCTGTATGTATGATTTTTTCCTTCCCTAACAAGTAGTGCTTCCATTTGTTTATGCTCTAGACTAATGCACACAACTCTTTATCTTATGTAGGATAGTTAACAACAACTTGGTTAAAATTTTCAGAGTGGTAATAGATAGGCTTACGATATTTCATCAATACTACACCCATGGCGTATCCGTTGGAATCTATCCTGATCTCAAAAGGATGTTGAAGATTCAGCAGTGCTAATACTAGTACAATACTGATTTTCCCCTTGAAAGCATCGAAAGATTTTTGTTTCTTTCCTTCCCACTGAAAAGTGTTATTCACATTGGTTAAGGCATGTAGAGGAGATACTATGAAGGAGAAGTTGGGAATGAATCTCCTCCAATACTGGACTGCACCTAAGAATCTTCGAACTTTGGTTACACTTTTTGGCTCAGGCCAATTTACAATTACATCAATTTTTGAAGGGTCAATTTTCAAATGTCCTCCTCCTACAATATGACCTAAGTACACAAGTGTAGTCTTGCCAAATTCACATTTAGACAATTTTACATCCACCTTTTCCCTTTTCAAAGTATCCAATACTTGTTTTACATGCCTCACATGCTCATCCCAAGTCCCACTAAAAACAAGAATGTCGTCTAAATATACAATCACAAAGTCATCTAGGAAAGTCCTGAATACATCATTCATCACACACATGAAAGTTGTTGGAGCATTACAAATCCCAAACGACATAACTAACCACTCAAACAATCCTTGTTTGGTTTTAAAGGCATTTTTCCATGCATCATGTTCTGGGACTCTGATTTGATGATATCCACTGCGCAAATCCAACTTAGTCAAATAGACAACATTCTTCAATTGATAAAGTCAATCATCTATGCGAGGAAGAGGGTATCGATTTTTCACAGTGATTTTATTTAAATCTCGATAATCGACACACATTCGCCATGTGACATCATTCTTTGGCACCATCACAATCACAAAACCACAAGGAGATGAACTGGGCCTGATGACCCCTTGATCCAATAAGCCTTGTACCTTCTTATTGATCTCTTTCATCTCCACAATTGGCATCCTTTACATGCCCACATTAGGAAGAGGATAATCATGTTGAAGATGTATCTCATGCTGGATTTCCCTCTTAGGAGGTAATCTATCTCGTTCCTGAAAAATATCATCATACTTGGAAAAAATATCAATTAATTCCTTCTTATGAGATGGATCACACCCTTAGAAAGAGTGGGATGTCCTGACATATTTCTCTCTGAAGACCATGAGTACATATCTCTTATTAGTGTTTATGAGTCTTTTCATTTGACCTGCACTAACAAGTGTTGTATTTACCCTCATGTTGTGATCCCTAACAATATGTTCCACTCCCCCTTTAGTAAGGTGGTATTTTTTCTCATGACAAAATAAGACTTCTTTTATATCATAAAGATAAGGAATTCCCAACACTATTCCATATATATCAAGTGGTACAACATCCAAATCCACTTCATCAATAAATTTTGAAGCAATAGAAAATATGATCCTACATTCTTTGGTGACATTAAGTTTTTCTTTATCACATACCCAGCCAAGAGGATGAGGCTTCAGATGTGGTTTCATTTCAAGACCCATTTTCTCGACAAGTGCTTCAGATATTAAGTTTACATGGGTCCAACCCGGATCGATTAATGTATCTATCTCAACTTTCCACTGAACTATTTCAGTTTCTTTTCTGGATGTAGTTTCCAAAAGTGTTCTTCATTGTGACCGCTCTTCTTGCAATGAGTGCAAGATGGTTTTCCTCCTTCTCTCATCACTGTAGTGGTCTTCTTGTCCTTCATTTTAAACTTCTTAAAAGTCTTTTGTGGGAAATTGGAAGGTTTCTTTGTGCGATCCTCTTGAACATGTTTCCCCACATTCTCAAGGTGAGTGGCTTGCACACAAACTTCGTCAAGACTAGTGGGTTTAAACAAGAGAAAAGTATGCCGAATATAACTATGAAGTGCACCAATATACTTCATTAAAGTTTCATAAGAATCCAAAGGAATGTTCAAAGCAATATATTTCTTCCTAAATTCTTTTATGAAACTTTGTACAGTTTATCCTTTACTTTTCCTTAAAGTTTTCCATTCCATCATTTCTTTATGTAAATACCCTAATGGATAAAATTGATTCCTTATTGCTGATTTAAATTCTGGCCATGAGGAAAGAATCTTACCACACTTAATTATGTCTCGAAGCTTTCTCTCCCACCATATGAGAGCGGTGCCTTCCAACCAAAGAGAATCCAGTTTCACTTTAACTTACTCTTCATCAATATGTTGGACACAACAATACACTTCGACCTATCAGATCCAATTATCTAGATGTTCAGGATTAACATCTCCATTAAACATAGGTAAAGAAAATCTTACATCAAGCTTTAATAATGGTTTCTTAAAAGAGGCTTTATGGCTAGAATGATGAGAATGATGAGAATGCTCAGAGGAAGAAGAAATAGAACTCGAAGGTGAAGATGGAAGCTCAGGAGGATCTCCTCCAACACCTTGGTTTACTGAAGCATCATCATCTGCACGCGCTTCCTTTTTCTTCCCTTTCTTCTTCATACTCTTCTCATAATCTCCATACATTCATTCGACCATTTTCGACATGCGATAAAATACCATGTGAAATTTTTTCTCCTGTTCATTACGCTTGTCCTCTTCTGTCATTTTCTTCCTTTTGGATACACGACCAACTTCATGATTGAACGTATTTTGAGTTCCTTCACCATACTTATCCTTGGCCCTAGTAAGCATTCACACTCAACAATTCAAGTCAAAGATGACTTCTCTGATACCAACATGATCCAGGATCCTTTCATCGTGACTTATAAACAATTGTATTAAATGACCATAACTTAAAGTGTACCATTAAAGAAGGGAAAAATCAAAATGAAGAGACATAGGCATAAGATCTAAACAAAAAAACTTGATAACAGAGTTCATCCCTAGTGGACTACGTCTCTGGGTCCTTCTCTCAAATGGGTAGGATCTTTCATTAACTCAGCAAAAGAATTTGGAAAATACATAAAAATACCACATTCTGGAATCAAGCTACAAAAATAATGGTCAGATCAGAAAAAAACCATCACCACTAAATTTGCGGTGTCGAATTACCCAAAAATGATTGTCTACATGCCTCGATCCGGCTCTGGAACTCCCAGGCCCAAGAAGAATTTTGTCTCAATTTTCGTGCCCTCTGCAACCTGCAATGATGATAGTCCTTTTCCTCGTAATATGTGCCCACAATCATACAGTCTGTGCCCCCTGGTGGCTGGAAGAAACTTGTCTTTAAAAGAAAACCAGGCGGACAGATATTCCAATGGAACAATTAGACGGATTGGTTATGGCGTTAAAGTTAGAGCATTGGATGTGGGGAGATCCCAGGGTCAAACCTTGTGGGCTCCCATTTTAGCGCTAAAGTTGTAACCTCTACTAGATTTAGTTGGTGGCTTCTAGATGTGGTGGTTTTTTCCAAATATAGCGGGACCTCCACTAGATTTGGCAGGGTCCTGCCCATATATATTTTTTTATTTTTTGGTTATGAGCCCTCCTTGGGTGTTTCAGGGGTGCCACATATCAACCGCTGATTGGGCCATGTGACACCCACTGATTGGTCCATCTATTCGCTGATGTCACTTCCCTGTCATTCTGTACATGACACGTGGTGCTTCCTGGGTGGTGCCATGTGGCATCACTTGGGGGTACCACATGGCACTTTTCTACTGGTCCACATGGACCCTTGAAAATCCCATTGGCAAGTGACACATGGCAGCCTCTAGTGTTTCCATGTGGCATGCTGACATCAGAAGTCGTCATGCTGATGTCACCCTACCATGTCATTTTTTGACATCAACAGTATGGATGATGATGTGGCCCCTGTTGACTTGACCTATTTGACCACAACTTTGACCATGAATATCATCCAAAACCTAACTCCGTTTGATGAGCCATTGGCACCATTAGAAATCTTGCGACGTGCTCTTCATGATCATGTCATTTTCACTGTGTTTTGGGAACTTTGATTTTTTTCCCTTTCTCTATCTGTTGAAGCCATTCCGAGCATTCTCAATTGCCTCTGTGAGTTTTGAGTTGTTCTTTGCCTTCTCTATATCCTTTTCGGATCAAATCTAGATTATAAACCTACCAAAAAGTTAGCATGTCAATATATTAATATACATAAAAGTTAAACAAAACAATTGAATACATTGAATATAAACACTATTTTAAACACCTCAATTTAATAATTGAAATTGAAATAAATTTATATTGAGTATTGAATTAAATAAATTTGAATAGTAATCATCACTCGAACACAATACAATTAATTTTAAATGTCGTAAAAATCTCTCAAATAAAATATAAGAAGTGGAAATGGAGGATCTTTTCGTTGAATTTAGGAAAACTTTTGACACTATTCCTAGGACCAACCTTTGGAATAGGTTAGAAGAGCAAAATGTTCCCTCGAGGTTGAGAGTTGTTGCGATAAGGTTGTATTAGAATGTTACTTCCAAGTTTAGGAGCATTGAGGTTTGGTCAAAAGAAAGTAACTGCAATATAGGATGTTGATTAAGGTTGGTTGTCATTGATGTCAATCCTTAAAGAAAGTTTGGTAGCGGATTCCGGTAGCATAGAAGGTAATATTATTCGATATGGAAAGTACATGTCATGCCATTTATGGTGGTATGTGTAACGTCACATAACTCCTCACGGTTAGATAGTTATGGCCTTATGAAGTTGGAGGACCCTCATATGTTGGATTGAAGCCCCAAAAGGTTAAATAAGTCAAAGATATTGAAAAGAAGAAATTATTATTTAAATGATAAAGTAAAGTGACAAAGTCAAGAAGGATTAATTAAATAATAAAGTGAAGTGACAAAATCAAAGAAGATTATTTAAATGATAAAATGAGGTGATGATGCAATCCCCCAACCCTTCCAGGATTCTGCGACCTCCCGGTCTTTGGATCGTTCCAATAGTTGAGTCGTAACGACTCTTTAGGTTCCTGAATGAACCCAGAACAATTATACACAGACCCCTTTCCTTCCTTTGGCGCAGGTCCCGTGATACTCGCACCTTTTGTCTCTGTGCACTTCTCAATTTACGGGCACTAGATCCTCTTTACTAGTCCCTCCCTTCATATGTCCTTGGGATATACCCTTGTGCTAATTCACGATTGTGGGCATGGGCAAGAGTGGTTTCCAACCAACCCACTTTTCGCCCCGCAATCCTTTTCATGCTGACATGTACCCTGTCACTAAAACAATGGCTGAAATTGTTGCCTGCTTCAGGAATATTATCGTCCGAGCATGTCCTAGCCCCACAATCCCTTCTGTCCATCAATCTCTACTCCTTCAGTGCTTCCTACTATCAATGAATTCTATCAATCTTCGTTCCTCCCTTCTTTCCCCTTTCCACTGATCTCCCTAGACCTCCATGATCTATCGACATGTAACTCCCCTCTGGATCAACGGCTCTCGTTGACTCCGACTTTCTGGAATTCAGGAGTTTCAACTTTCAAATACACTCTCCTCTATATGGGAAGCTCCCAGAGTGGAAGATCTACATCCATCTGTCTCCTTGGATCTACGACTAGGATCTCCTCCGTGAATCTGACCTCCGGGAATATCGATTCTCAACCTCCACAAGCTCCTTTTTATAATCTCATCCTTTTCATGTGACCCTAAATGCTTTCCTCACATGACCACGTGGCCTCCTGCTAAATCTCACGCACCTCCAATCCCAAAAATGTTGTGGGACCATCGATCTCCCCATCTTTATGGTACCCTGGATTGAGGGTTCAGATATGTCCTCCCCAAATCTACGAACAAGATCTCTTCGTGATTCCGGACTTCGGGATTTTGAAGTCTCAAACCCAGTTCCTCCCGTATGTCAATCTCTTGGAGTTAACAATCTACGGGCACCTATCCCATAAATCAATAGCTCTGCTCCCCCTTGGGAATTTTTACCTTTCAACCCAAATTAACGGTCCAACAACCCTCTCCTTGATCGATAGTTGATATCTCCTCTGGGCCTTCGAACTTCTGAGATCAAAAATATCAAATCCTTTTTCTTCTCCTCAAATACACAGAATCCTGCCACATGTCCTCTTAGATCAGACGGCCTAGGATTACTTTAGGTCTTTACCCGAAGTTAACAGATTTGTGCCACATCTCATCTCCTAGTCCGACGACTCAGATTCACTTCAGGTGATTTGATGGCTCAGAGAAACTTCAGCTCTCCAAACTTCTGAGATATCAAATCTCAATTTGGAGACTTAATACAAACTTTTTGGAGTTCACGATATAATGTTGCGTGTCCATCTCCGCATCGACGAATCTCGTAGTTCCGGGACTCCGGCCTTCGACAATTTCAAATATCAACAGCCACAAGTCTCTGGAGTGAATCCTTCTGGAGTCCATGATCTGGTGACACCTGTCCAATCTAGAATCTTTTCTGGTATCCGACGCTTCGTCTCTTTGGCTCACCAACTTTTTGGCTCTTTGGTGCTTCTGGCGTCGACTATTTCAGTTCTCAAATTGAAACTCCAGCATGAATTTCCCCGGAGCTCGTGATCTGGTGACAAGTGTCCCCTCGCAGATCGACGACTCTTGGGTCTTCGGTTGTCCGGCCTTCGGGTGTTTCAATGTTACACCTCCACCTCCTTTTGGATCTGGTGACCCGTTGACATGTATTCCCTCTGGATCCAACGGTCCATATTTATTCCTACCCTCCAACTCTCCGAGCTTCGGGAACTTCAAATTTCAAACTTAGCTCCTCCTGAAACTCATGATATATGATGGCTTAGATTCCCCTGGTCAATCAATGACTGATATTTCACTTTGAGCTTCAGAAATCTCAAGTTTCAAACATCGATAAATTCTCTTTCCTGTGCATGCAAGCGTTAAGGCTCGTGCACCTTCCCCTGATCATACGGTTGTTGATCCTTCATGCTCAGATCCAATGGATGAGATCAATTCTCTCTTCTGTGCTTCATTTGCTCACTAGACGTAGATCTAATCTGTCCAGGTTCTTATCTGCAATAGATCAAATGGTTCTTGTTGCTCCTCCTCCTGAGCTTTAGACTTCTCCCGACTTGGAAAAATTTTCAAGTGTTCCAAAGTTCTCGGCCTTTGAATTTTCTCCTGCGAACTTGACTCTTGGGTCTCGCTTTGTTCTTGCAACATTATCTCTCCTTTAGGCTTTCACACTTAGAATAAATACGACTCCTACACACTTTTTGCGTTACTCCTCCTAAGCTTATTCTCCTCAAATATTTTTGATCTCCCATGCACACCTTGCGTTCTCGGGATTTTGTCAAACTCAGAATCTGAAGGATTTCTTGAACAAGAAATACTTCTCGCCCTCTTGGAATTCTTCTACTCAATGCACACCTTGCAAATATTTTTCCTCACAGAGTATTCAATAACTTTGTTTCTTACTGAAATCGAAACAGAGTTCTTCTGTGCACACTTTCACCGACTCAATGACAACCTGGAAGAGCTCTACATAGTTCTCAATAACTCTGATTCTCTCTGAAATCAATAAAGATTTCCTCTCGTTCACTCCTTTCACTTTCGATGGTGAAGGTTCAATGATATCCCTCCTGAGCTTTCCCTTGAGGTTAAACCTCTGTCAACGCACTCTTTGTGGACTGTGTGCACTCCTTGCACTCGGAAACTCAATGATGAGAAACAATTGAAACTCATGCAATACTTCACCAGTTACACATTCAAACATGAAATGCATAAAAACATATAAATCATACATACACATAAACACACTGTATGCAGGAAAAACGTCTTTTCTATTATCTCTGTGTGTCTATACAGATGTTTACAAAAACCAGAGTGTAACAGATTCCCAGTTCTCTCAAGCTCTCTCTCTCAGAGCTATTCTACCTCCTAAGGCCTCTCTACCCAGAACTCTCTATCATTCTCTGCCTATTCAAATCTGATACAAGATCTCCTTACCAAAGAGGGGATCTGCGATCTCTTCCTCTCTCACATAACCTCATCTATTACATTGAAGTTTCATAAATGTTTACCCAGACCTGACTACGATCTGGGCCTACTACAAGAAACCCTATAAGAAAATCCAACCACTACCTATACAAAGGCATGGCCCGACATTTACATCCTTACAACATGAAAAACCGTATAGGATTATTTCAAATTTAAAAAAAATGGGAGTTTTAATGCCTCTCCCTTTCTCAATTGAGTGTTTTCGTGCTAGTGTGCTCGCACATTCGCTGAGGTGGAGCGATGCTCTTTCCTCATACTCCCATGCTGGGAAAAACATGAGCTCATGCACATGAGATCCTCTTCCCTAGTGTTGAAATCCTCCTGGATCCCAAATTATTTTTTGGAGTTGTCCTCCTGCTCCTCTCCAACTATGTTGTTGTTGTTACTGCTTCTTCTTCTTGTTCCGTTTATTCCCTAATGCTCGGCAGGCTCTCTTCTGTTCAGATCCCTTTTGTTGACTTGTTCTTGCGCTGACCTCAACATCATCTTCCTTATCCCTTCAATCACCTCGTCCAACTGCTTCAGTGGTTGGATATTTATATGCAATCCTCTCGGCTACAAATGTTCTCCCTTATCAATGGGTAGATCATCTTGATCCCCCATATCATTTTATTCTTCTTTTGTGACCTTAGTTTTCCACCCTGCTACAAACTTCAGTTCTGCAGTCTCCTCTTGACTGACCTATTGCTCAGTCTCATCCACTGACATGTTGGCTTCCTCTATTAAATCCTCTTACGTTGGTTCAACTCCAACTTCTTCTAGTTGTTCCTCTGGCTGGTATGCTCCCCCATATGCCTCCAACTTGACCTGTCGGATGTGGATACTTCTCTCTAGGGATTCTAATTCTTCATGCATCTCAACAAAGTTTATGTTCTCTGCTCCCTCTTCTGCTGTAGGCTCCAATGCTGCAGTCATTTCCTGTTCAACTTCCTGGTTGAAAATTTTGAGCAATTTTGTCGAATGTTCTTCTCCTCAATTTCACATGACTGTCTTCTGGAAACCATCTGCTAGTTCTGGATTGTCCAACCAATCCTCAAACATCCTAAATTATATCTCCCATTGAGTGAGCATCTTAACTGTGTTCTCCTCTTATTCTTTTCCTCGGGAATAACTTGATACCTTCTCCTTCATCATGACAATCATTGTTGGTTTTCCTTCCCTTACTGCTGCACTTTCGTCATGTGCACTGGCCTTCACTTGGTTGTTTGGTAGGAATTATTTGATCCCTCTAATAATCAGAATACTCTTCTGATCTTTCTCTTGGATGGTGCAAGTTTTTAACTTTTCATCATATTCATTCACATGGTCTGCAAGTCCACATGAGTATCCATCTATCAGCACTCATCGCTGACATGAAATCACTTTTGAGCTTTCGATACTTTCAGAAAGTCTCATCTCGTTCTCCCTTCCCACGTGGAAATTTTGGAATTCTCTACTACCCAACTGGCAGTCTATGAGATCAACTGATCCCATATCGTTGCCCAATTGACAATCTGAACTTTCAGCACTACTCCCCTTGCAGTATACAATACCTCCACCCAATCTCTTTCCATTGTGTTACCCATGATTTTGGTCATCATGATGATGTATTAATGATGGTGTACTGAAGCTCTTCATAAGAACTTTCTCCTGAGAAAAGTTACTTTCATCTCTTCCCAGAAAACTCACTTTTGAAGAGGGTTCGCAGGATGCTAATATATTAGGGTGCGAGAATTACCCATTCTCGCAGGCTGCCTTAAGCCAGGGTGCGAACTTCTTGCACTGTGCTGAATAGCTAGGGTGCGAACTTGTCCTAAAGCATGGAAAAAGATGAATTCTTGATTTTTCTAGAAGGGAATCTTCTAGAAGAATGGGTTGGCATTCAAATGGTTATCCTTGTACTAGATTCCTTGATATTTTGGGATCATTCTTATCCAAGTAACTATCTTATTCTCTCCTATATATTGAGGGAATTCTCATGGAAAAGGTTAAGCAAGATT
>JZKD02S2136207.1:58226-80150 GCA_000966675.3 Picea glauca
AAGGCTATTAGGTTGTAATCTTTACTTTCAATTAATATGATACAATGGCATGTCCCTTTCCCATAAAGCTATTCTCACTTTATTGTGTAATTCCTTGATCATACACATAAGTTGATTGCTGAATATATTTTTCTATCTTCACTTTGGTTGGTTTGTGTTGTCTTGGTCTTAACCTCACGAGAGCACCAGAGCGAAGCGGGAGCAACAGAGACCCTAGGAAGCGATACTAAGGTATGTTACTTGTTCCTTCCTACTAGCTGATTCAATGGTAAAAACTTAGGGAAAGAGTCATGTCCTGTCTTGTTTTGTTCTAGATCCAGGTGGATCTAGGGAGATCTGTTAGTGTCTGCCCCTACTGATTAGTCCGATAACAAAATTGGCGACTCCACTGGGGATTATAACCCATTTTCTTGTGGTTTTTGGTGTTTTTCCTTGGCCATTTGTTCTTGCCTTACCTTTCTCCATTCATATCAATATTTGAGTCTTCAGGATACCCTGATAGACCCTGTGGGTTCAGAGGCCTCCTCAAATTTTGTGTCTTTTTCCAAAAATTTGACAAGTTACAGACATTCTCGCACCACACTTCACAATAGCCTGCGAGAATCTATAGGGTTCTCACCCTTCTTTTAGGTTCAGTGCGAGGTTCTCGCACTCTTCTCAAGAGTCACCTGCGAGAATCCCTCATTCTCGCACTGTGTAATATTGCTAGCCTGCGAACTCATTTTTTCAAACTTTTGGATTTGAGTTTTTGCATATTGAATTGCCCAGATCAGTTTAGATGCTTAAAAAGAGTCTATTGGACCATTGATTGATGTTCTTCTTGTATTTGTTTTCATGCAAGAATAGTCTTAGGATTTCAAAGACTCTTCCTGTCACTTGTTCTTGAATTTCATTTCTTGACTTTTCCTGGAAAAGCTATACTCTCCGATTTCAGAATCTGAGTGTGCTTGATTGGTTAAGGATCGACAATCGGTTGAAAGTTGAGTTTCTTGGTCTTTATCATTTTCTTATTGTTTGAAAGATCACTTTTCTTATGCGATTGAAAAGACTACATTGGTTTGCTTGTTATTTTTGTTTTCATTGAAAGAGTGGATTGAGTTTTTATCATTGCTTGTTCATTGGTTTTTGATTTTCTGTACTCTCACTATTATGGTGTGGGTCCTTTTTGAAAAGTGAACAAACGTTTTTCTTTCAAAAAATCATTTTCGTCTTCGAAAACATTGAAAATCAATTGTTGAAATCATTGAAAAAGAAGCAATAGAGAATTGTTATTGATGCGTAATTTGTTGCATTTGCATTTTAAAGGAAATTTTGCATTGTAGTTCAAGGTTGATTTGGAAAAATTTCTCTTTCCCTCCCATACATAGGATTCATTGAACGAAAAGTGATATATTTCATTCGCATCGATGCATCATTGGGTCAGAGTCTAATACAACATCAGTTTCATCTCTGATTCCTTTGAGTAAACAACAGCTCTTAATAACATTGTGCAATCATAAAATTTAATTAGTAACTCTTTTCTAGGGCTCTATTACACCAACATTTAGTTAGGCTAGCGCTTTGGAGTAGGAGGAGAGATACACTCTTCAAAGCACAAAACACACAACAACATCTTGTATTAAGGAGTGTTAAATTCCATTTGCAACATCTTGTCCTGGGAAGCCCTTCTCACACAAGGGTCAAACACGAGGTCGCATTGATATTGGTAGAGTTACTCGCTCTGCTTTGTTGATATCAGTGTAGAGATTGCACATATTACGAGGATCGCTCGGAGGTATACCCACAATGATGAGTGGAAGCCTTTTGAGTTGATTTCGGGCTAGATACCCTGCCCTTGCATGTGGATCGGACTGTCGACTGTCCCACCAGAATTTATTGTTGTTGGTGGTGACCTTAGTGGCCTATCTTTCTAGGTTCTTACATGAGGTGACTGTGAAGGGGAAAGTCTTCACGGTACTTGGAATTGACGTTGACCAAACTCACTTGGGCTCCTTGGAGGGTATACCCACGATTATGTGTGGGATATTTCACCAGGGTGTAAGTCCATCAAGCAGGTCATCAGCGTAACTTTTCCACCCTAGCCCAGCCCCTTCTCTTCTCGTTTTTGCGACGTTGGATTTCATCACCAACTAGTGGCTTTGGAATTAAAAGGTCTTGTTTTGTTGGTGATTGCTTCCTAGATTTTTTTTACTAGCGTGTGTTGTTTGTTTATCGAAGTTGACCATAATATTTTCTTCATGAAGTTTGTCACTCATTTACAATAGCTCCTCCACGTCGTTCACGTAGAATGCAGGGTTTATCTTCTGAGCATCTGGAAGGTTCTCAACCCTTGCCTACAAGTACACCTGAGGGCTCTCCTCGGAAAAGTGAAGTCACACTCGTCACCATGCCACAAGTGGAACGAACTGACTCTCTCGAACATTTCCAAATCACCAATACTCGAGAGGACTTTCGACTTCACCCCGATTCTGAGAGACGTTTTATGCGAGAAAACTCTTCCAAAGACTTAATTGTTGTGTATTCTGGATCTCTGACTGGACCTGGGGACCAAGATCCTTTTTGGTCTATGGGCGTTTTTCGACGGAACCTTTTTGGTCCAGGTTCACCTGTGATTTCCGAAATCAACCCGCCTGTGATTTCCGAAATCTCTAGTACAAAGACAGTACCGTTGACTACCACTTATCACTTTACCATCCCTTCCAAAATGGCCCATCTCACAGCTACTACGAGTGTTCCAACTGGGTTTACTACGGTTAGTCTTGCTCCCATCAACACAGTACCGCGAACACCCAACATCACTCCGATACTACCACCCAGATACCGTGCGTTGAATGCTTCTATTCCTACTCCTGCGCAAACTCCATCCGGCTCTCCTAGTAGTCCTTCTTCTTCTGGGCACTCTCTTCTTGATTTGGTTCCAACACTCCCTCAATTTCCTTTTGGAGGACCCTCTTCGTCTTCTACTGGCAGTCTTAATCCTAGTGGAACTATTCCGTCCTTCACTCCAAATTACCAGATTTCGGTTGGTGGACAATTTCACCAAGGTGGTATGACTCAACTCCCTCTCAGTGAGCAAATTCCTTTAGGAACACAAGTCCCAATTGGAACACAACCCCCAATTGGAACATTTCCCCCAATTGGAACACCACCTTCAATGGGAAGACCGACCCCACCTTATGGGAAAAACATACCTCCCTCCTTGGCCCAGTATTGGAATCAGTTGATACAACATCCTCCTCAATCGACTGGGGGGCAGCAGTTTCCCGCTGCATCCGTAATACCTCCTAGTATGGGCCAACCATATCCAGGTTTGTTCAATCCCATTTGGGGGGTGAATGCTCAAACTCAAACGCCTTTTCCAGGGTATACTCCTATGAGCTACTATCCTCTCCAACCACCACTGAATATGCCTAGGTATTCACATTATATGCAGACTACTTATTCTCCTACTGGTCTTCCAACAAGTCTTCCTCCCCAAAGCCACCAGTACCCATAGGTGAATCGACAGTTACCCTTTCTCGCCACTTTGGATCTACCGGATTTGTCAATGATTTTAAATGATCCTATTCGTCACTCTCTCCAATGGCCTGTTATACTAGCCAAGCTTCCATCAGAAATTCCTAAATTCAACGACAAAGCGGGAGAGGACCCAAACAATCACGTTATGACTTTTCACCTATGGTGCTCATCCAACTCATTGATGGATGACTCTATTCGTTTACGTATTTTTCAATGAACCCTCACAGGTTCTGCTGCGAAGTGGTATATCGAATTTCCACGAAGTTTCTTCTCTGACTTCAACACCCTAGCTATGGATTTCCTTATGCATTACCAGTTATTGATCCGTTATGACACGGGGACCGAGATTTTGACTTCCTTCAAACAGAAAAAATCCACTCATATATCTGATCACATCCATGAGTGGCGAAGGCGACGACGTCTCATTGAACTTGAGCTCCTCGATCAGTTGCTGGCAGAGTGGTTCACAAAGTCATTTGTGAACGACATTGGTAAGGACATTGCCATGGGTGGCGTAGTCACGGAAGAGTAGGCTATAAGTCATGCTCAATATCTTGACCTCGTTTATTCACAAACGGGAACCCTTTACGATTTACTACATGACTTACCTCGTCCTTCTACTTCCAGCACTTCAACTACTCCAGCTGCCTTGCATGCAGCTGACGGTGTGCTTGGTACTGTCCAAGCCCAATCCCATTCTGTTTCGAGCGCAAACCCCAAATATTATTCTTCTAATGTTCAAAATGCTCCGTCTCCTGCCCCTCCCACCGGAAAGACTTCTGAGGTAAATGCAGTTCAATCTACCTCGGCCGGTAAAAACAAATCTAAAAAGGGAAGGGGTAAGAATAAGGAGGGTAAAAATACTCCTCAAGCAGAGAAAAACAAAACTACCCCTGTTGACGATCGGGATAAGCGTAAACCACGATACCCTTGTCTTATCTGTGGTGATGATCACTACACGAAGAATTGTCCACGATGTGCCGAGGTCACTAAGTTCCTTCAAGGAGCCCCAAAACCACCTGCACCGACTGTCTTGTCCCAACCCTTCCTGTCTCAACAACAGGCTTAGTTGGTCATCCATGACCAACCCTCATCTTCTACTACCTCCTATGTTTTTATGTGTACTGGAGATTCTAAGCAGAGCGACGTTGCACTCACCACTCGAGCCAAAGATTACTCTCCCTCTAAGGAGAAGGTTGATGATCAACCATCTCCCGCGACTCCACCTACCAACGGTCCTCTTAATCTCGAACGACTGAGCCTCGACACAGTTCTGTGACCCCCCCCCAAAGGGCGTTGTTTAGAAATCGGCTTTCAATCCTCATGCTCATGCTGCCCAGAACTACAACATTGTTGAAGATCTGGCTCGAGCACCTTCTGCGATGTCAGCCCTCGAAGTCCTTCAGACTTGTCCCGCACAACGGAAGGCACTATTGAAGGCTATCGGTGGAATCGATCTGACGAATACAAATTTGATAATATTTGACTTGGAAGATCACATTCCAAGGTTACCCCCTCAACTTGCGTTCCATATCCAAGTGGTTGTCTCTGACAAAAACATTTGCCGAACCGTTATCGATGAGGGTGCCTCGACATGTGTTATGTCTCTTTCTTGCTAGAAAGACATTGGCTCTCCTTCTTTGAATGAATCCCAGAACACTCTTAAAGCCTTCAACGACTCTGGTTTTAGGCCCTACGGTGTCCTTCCTTCGTTACCCATCACGTTAGAAGGCAAAACGGTCCAAGTCGAAGTGGAAGTCTTTGATGCTCCCCTTGATTACAATCTTTTGCTTGGCCATAGCTGGATCGATTCCATGTGCGCAATTGTGTCGACCCTTTTCCGTGTAGTACGTTTCCCGCATTAAGGAAAGGTTGTTACCATCGACCAACTAGCCTTCTCTAATTCTGATACTTGTATTGGCAACGTACCATTTATTGCTAAAACCCCACCGGGTTATGAGAACGTCGGTGTAGGCCTTCTAAAAGACTCTTCGTTAATGGGTACTTTCCCCATTCCACCGCCCGATGTTCCACGCTCGTCTGTTGCTTCTATCAACATGATCTCCACCTCGCCTCACAAATTTCCTACGTCTCACAACCCCTGGATAGTACCTGACCCTAGAGATCATATTCATTTCGGTGACACAATGCCATTAAGTCCGGTTGAATCTGCCTATCAGGCCATTCAATCGGCAACACCTTCTACCCCCTCTCTTGGTGAGTTGTCTCCCAATCCTTTTCATGTCATCTTTCCCACTGACGAGATGATCATGTCTGTCATGGAGGACACCCCTTGGGATGATGGAAATCATCGTTCCATACTCTTTCTGGAGCAACATACCATTGAGAACTACCAATGGATCTCGACTTCATTGACCGTTGTCGTCATCTCCACCGTTCCCGAGTCTGCACACGATGTGTTTTCCGAAGGGAACTTAAGCATTATCTTTCCCACTATTCCCCTTGACATATCCATCAAACCTAGGATTGTCGAAAATGTCCACGTTAGAGCTTTGTGTTCTTCTGACGAAATCGTCACCTATACCTCCCTTTTCAAAGAATTTTGTGACATCTTTGCTTGGAGCTACAAAGAAATGTCGGGTATCGAACCTGAGATTGTGATACATGAGATAAAGACACACCCCGACGCTAAACCCGTCTGGAAACGCCTTCGTCCAGTTCACTCACATAAAGCGGATGCTATCAAGCTCGAAGTCGAGAAACTTCTTAAAGCTGGCTTTATTTATCCGGTGGCTCTCACAAACTGGGTTTCCAATCTTGTCCCGATTGAAAAGAAACAAGGCACCATTCGTGTATGCGTTGATTATAGGGATATCAACAAAGCTTGTCCTAAAGACAACTTTCCTACCCCCTTCATCGATCAAATTGTCGATGATTGCGCCAGAAGTGAAATCTTCTCTCTCATGGATGGTTTCTCCGGGTATAATCAAATCAACATTGTTCCCGAGGATCAACATAAGACTGCTTTTATTTGTCCTTGGGGTAATTTTGCCTATTGAAAACTTCCTTTCGGTCTCAAGAATGCTGGCGCAACTTTTCAACACGCTATGTATTATCCTTTCCATGATATCAAGCACATCGTTCAACCATATTTGGACGATTTACCCACTCATTCAATGCATCGAGTCAATCACCCAACCCACCTCTGAGCCATTTTCGTTCGCTGTCGGTTCTATCGTATACGTTTGAATCCTCATAAGTGCATTTTTTGTGTGGAATCCAATCGTGTTCTAGGTTTTATCGTTTCACGTCAAGGGATCCGGGTGGATCCTTTAAAGGTTGAGGTGATCCTCAATCTCCCTCCTCCTTCTACTCTTCACCAGTTACAAAGTTTGCAGGGGAAAGAAAACTTTCTTCATTGTTTTATCCCCAATTATGCTGAGATAACTCATGGATTTACGTGACTCCTCAAAAAGGATTCAGAGTTCGTCTGGGATACCATCGCCAACAATTCTTTTGAAGCTTTGAAATTTTCCCTAACACGAGCTCCGCTTCTCTTTCCCCCCAATTACAGTCGCGATTATTTCCTCTACCTTGCTGCCTCGGATTACACCATTGGCATGGTTCTCGTCCAAGAGGATGATGCTAACGACGAACATGTTATCTACTACTTGATTCAAAGTCTAACGCCTACTGAAATCAAGTATTTACATGTCGAGAAACTGGCTTTGGTTTCCGTCCAAGCCGTCCAACGCTTCCGGCACTATATCCTCTCACGCAAGACTACAGTGATTTCTCATTACAACCCTATGCAACACATTCTCACTCGTCAATTGCTAGGGGGAAAATAATCTAAATGGATTGTGATACTCCAGGAGTTTGACTTGGAATTCGAACGCACCAAGTCCAAGAAGTCCTTAGTCTTTGCTGAGTTGATATGCGACTTTCCCCATTCTACAATGAAACATGTAGCAATTGATTCATTACTTGATGAATCTCTTTTCCTTATTAGCACTGATGATCTTTGGTATGGTGATATCATTATATATCTCCAAACCCAGACTTTCCGGCCAACTTTGTCCAGTACTGAACGACGTCGAATACGATATCAAGCTCGTCAATACATTATCCTCGGAGATACTCTTTATCGTCGGGGGATTGACTTTATTTTTCGACGTTGTCTAACGTTCGACGAAGCCGAGAAAGCTCTGAATGACTGCCATTTTGGAGCCTGTGGTGCTCATATGTCTGGGTATGCTATTGCCCAGAATATCTTACGAGCCGGGTATTTTTGGCCTTCATTATTTAACGACTTCATAATCGCCGTTCAAAAATGCCATACTTTCTAGACCTATAATAACAAGATACGGTCCCTTTGCGAAATGGGGCATCGATTTCCTGACATGTCACCCTCACTCGGCCGGGGGGCATGGTTACATTATTGTAGCTATCGATTACTTTACGAAATGGACCGAAGCGATGCCGACATTTGAAAACACTGGAAAGACTGCAACACTATTCATTTTTAATCACGTCATAGCTCGTTTTGGTGTTCCCCAAGCTATCATCACTGATCACGGTAGCCACTTTAGGAATTTTATGATGTCCGAACTTACTGAAAAGTTGGGTCTTCTCCATGATAACTCAACGCCCTATTACCCACAAGCTAATGGCCAAGTTGAAGTGATTAACAAAGTTCTCATAACTATGCTCCGACGAATGATAGGGATTCATAAAACAAGTTGGCACACAATGTTGTTTTCGGCATTGTGGGCGTACCGGACATCCGTCAAGTCCGCTACTGGGTGTAAGTTTTAAACTTGCGAAGTAAGGCAATGCATATAGATTCTTAAGCAATACATAAATTAATCAATGGCTCATACACAGAGTACACAGAGATTTTTACCGAAAACCCTCAACCGGGAAAGCCTTTCTTATTTTCATTATATCGAATTTCACCATTCGCCATACAATATATACAATGTTTTTAGGTATTCCGTAGATACCAAAACCCTAATCCATTAATCCGGGATTAATTTACAAATCAGCTAAAAATAGAAAAATCCGCTAAAAATGGCAAAAACCACCCAAAAAAAAATTTCGGGGCGCTGCCCCGAACTTGCGCGTAACCAGGGGGTGGCATACCTGACGCCCTTGGGACCCCCCTAGGAAAGCGCTCGACACACACGACAGATCTCTAGGTGGAGGGATCATCAGACGCAGTTGTCGTATCTGACGCACCCACACACACACACATGCAAAGAATATAACATACACCCAACACTGGGTTTACACCTTTCCATTTAGTCTATGGTGTGGAAGCTATTCTCTTGATTGAATGTGAGATACCCTCTTTAAAACTAGTTGTTGAACTCCTACCCAACACTTCTGCTGAGGAAGAATGTCTATTGTATGTTATGCGATTAGACAAAACTCGACGCGATGCCACCCTAGTCATAGAAGCTCAGAAAAAGTGTGTCAAGGCCCAACACGACAAACATGTCAAGCCTCGCATTTTCTCCAAAGATGATGTTGTTCTTCTCTATGAACAAGATTGAGATATGTTAGGAGATGGGAAATTTTAAGCCATGTGACGAGGTCCTTATATTGTTCGATGAGTTTTGGAAAAAGGAGCTTATGAGTTAGTAGATTACGATGGTATCCCTTTGAGTGAACCCAGGAATGGGTTGTACTTGAAGAAGTACTATGCATAAAATCATTTGTGCACGAGTACTTGTATTTTTATTGTATCATACTTATTGTGTGTTATTATAGCTTGCTTTTGTCGTTATCTGGTCTCTGCCCTTATGTGACATTGTTTTTGATTTCCAGATGTCAGAGTCTTCGCTACCCTATATTGGCTTCGCTAATGGCGTTAACCATAGTACTCAGAACCTTGCTTCTGCCGCATGGTCAATTTACGCTCCTACAAACGAACTTGTCTCCTTACGAGGTGTGTGTCTCGGTCGTACGACCAACAACATTGCAAAGTATAACACAATTATTGAATTATTGGTTGATGCTATCTCACTCGAAATCCGTCATTTGGTTGTGCGACTCGATTCACAGCTTGTAGTACTACAGTTAAGTAATGTCTATACTATTCGAAGTCCTACTTTGTTACGGGTGTATTTGCGAATTTGCCTCTTGGAACATTATTTTGATTACATTGAATATCAACATATTTCTAGGTGTCTAAATACATTAACATATGCATTGGCTAATTATGTATTAGACAGACATTTGAATCATTTATAAATCAATCACATCAATATTCACACAACACATGATAAACCGGTAGAAGCTGCCTGTATATATAACGATCAAAAGAGTTTTTTACAAAAAGTTTTGTCCGAAGACCAAAATGTCAAAATCTGAAGCTCATAGCTTCTACAAAGTGACGTCATGGATGACGTTCATGGTAACATACGACTGCCCGCACAACTCTACGGAGCAATCGACTCATGGACCCTAACACTCCTACAACATGACGTTGATCGCGTCGTGGAACCTCTTCAAGCGGCATGTCTGGAATATCTGCGGTCAGGACCTCTAGATTTTGTTCCACTACTTGATAATCCTCGACATATTTTGGCGCTGTCGCTACCTCTCCTCGCTGCTGAATGGGAGAATTAGTAGGAGGTCGGTAAGGTCCAACATCTGTGTCATAAAAAATGAATTTTGTATTTAGTCTTTGGACAAACATATAAAAAACATTTGAATATGATTAAAATTCACAAAAACATTTAAAAAGAAAAAATGCGTGCACTTCTTACCAATTTCCCCCCACTGAGCATCCTTTGGCAGTACTAAGTCCGGATCTCCGCAGAAATCCAACCCGACATAAGCATAGTCATCAACCATCAACATCTGTGGTTGAAGCCAGTCAAAGAAGGTATCATCATACTTGATGATCGGTCCAGCTACGTGCGGGCCATGAGCTGACACCATCTCAGCATTCTTGGATCCCTGGGAGCCGGTAAATTCCACTCAACCTACAGCCTCAGTAATGGAACCCTCTCAAGGAAGAAGGACACTAGCAGAGATCCGTACCCGAATTGCTTCAGGTTTCCTCGTCTGCATTTGGTCAACTGTCTTTTGATGCTACGAAGCATTGCATCTGCCTAGTTGAAAACCCGAGGTTCAGTACACTCTATCGCATATTGGAAGTAACTCTGTAGTGCCATGTGAGGAGCGAAGCTCCCCGCCATCTGAGCTATGGTGAACAAGATAGTACGGAGGGTCAAATCCTGTACCCCCCAAATAACTACCTTTCCTTTTTTCCTCTCTGCCTCAGGAACACAGTGTATGCTGCAGTACTCACTCATGGGAAGCCCACCACCTTTTCTACCAGTCAGGCTCATGTAGTGCCCACGCCATGATAGTCCAGTCAAAAGTAAATGTCCTCAATATCTAAGGACAGTGTGTGGACCCCCACATGAAATACCTGCTGATCGGGATCCCACATATGCACAAAGTACTCTAATAACCTGACTTGGGCCCTCATGCCCGGGATACGAAAGTACTTCAAAAGGCCACAGTTTCTCAAAGAAACAATAGTGGGTGGATGATTTTCGACAATAGCATTTTCTTCTTCATGCTCCCTTTCACGCCATTGAAGAAGCATTTTGATGGCCAATTACCTGCATAAGAAGCACAAAAAGAAGATTAACAACTCTATTCATTAATTGGTTCTTTTTTCATTGAGTAAAATTTAAAAAAAAATTGTGCTTTGCGGTTCTCGCAGGTGCCCTTTGGGCACAATGCAAGAAACTCGCAGGATGTTGTGGGCTCACCTGCGAGAATGACCCATTCTCGCAGGTCCCATGTAGCCCACCTGTGAGAATGGCTCAGCGCAAGTAGGGCTCATAAAATCAACTCAAAAATGAATTTTTAACCAATGAAAATGCAAAATTAAACCATGAAAGAGTAGAGTACAAAGAGCCTACCTCACTGTTGTTGACGGCTTGACGAATGGACGCTCGTAACTCCCGCAATCTGATGCCGAACTTCGAGGGTAAAAGAGGGTTTTTTGGGCTCAAACAGTGAAAAGTGAAAATGATATGGTAAAAAGAGTTTCACTCCTTTTTATTTACTTTTACCATGTTATTTGGTTTTTTAATAATTATTTATTTATCAAACCCTAATTCATAATGCCCTTTTGAGTGTAACTTTTGCAGGCATAACGACTTTGATGGTCATGTACCGGGATGCAGACATAATTTTTCTTTTTCCATCGCATGTTTTGATTGTTTTTTATGGTTTTTGTATAAAATCTCGAGCGTGGTCTTTGTCCGTTCTCACGCTCGAAAATACATAAGAACGTGATCGAGCATACTTTTATCACTTTTTTGGGCTCAACAAGGTTATACGAAAAAGGAACCCCTTTGGAGTCCTCTTTAAGCTCTTTTCAGACTCTCTAAACATGAAAAGATAGCCGAGCGACCTTGCTATTTTCACGCTCGATAAAGTATATGAAGAAAGCATCTGGTGAGCAATAATTTATCTCTTTTTCGGTCTCATCAGACTATTTTACGAAAAAGGAACTGAGAGATTTATCTTTTAAGTGTTTTTCCAGACACTATAATCATGAAAATCCTTCGAGTTTTCTATCTCTGTACTCGTTAAACAAACATTGACAGACCCGTAATGGGACTGAACCACTCCTTCTTAGGGTTCGTTAAACATACTCCGAAGGACTTGTCCAAAGGATAAGATTATATCAACAAGCATATGTTATCCTCCTCAAGCTTGCGTAAAAATAAAGAGGTACTCACCAGAAATGGTGGGGGAAAATTTGGGAAAGGGATATGTTGTCATCTTCGTATTGATTGGCAGTAAGTGTCACTCTTGAACATGACACCCCCTATTCATCATTTGAAGCTGGTTTGGGAAATCCATTTGTCTCTCATTCGATTTTCTACAAGGTCATTCCCTGTGTTGTCTTTGAGTCAATGCTGCCAAATCATTGGTTGTGTCGTTCATATGTTCAAAGAGAAGTCCATATGAAACCTCTATTGAGTCGACCATCTACAGTTGTCCATTCTCTCTGTGTCGGCCTTCCCTGTGTCCAGTCCAACTTACATCATACTCTGTTTCACCTTCAAAATATGTTACTCATTTCGTGTCATTGATGGGGGATACATCAAGGCCCTCCTGTGACAAGTTTTGTTCCGTCAACTTCAGCTCATTATCCGGAATCAAGACTTAGAAATTCTTTGGTACCTTGGAGCTTGCATGCCTCAATGGCAGGTTTCCTCTCTTTCGACAGTGGGTTTACATCATTGACCCTTGATTGAAAGATTCCATTAGATGTTCGACTTCAACTCGTTCATTCACACTTGATAGATTGCACTAGAGTACCTTGGGAGTCATTGACATCAATGGTGATTTCCCTCGCACTTGTTAACCATTTCATTAATGACCAGTAATCAAGTGGTTTCTGCCATGTTTGACTTCAACACATGTAATCACATGGTTAGATTCGTACTTTGGGCGATGAGATTGAAGACCTTGGATATCATCTCTTTGTCCAGGTTGCGATGGAGAATCTATAATTTGCGACACATAGATCCACTGTGTATGTCTCGTGGCTATGTCGTCTCAATTTGGAATTTCTCGCATAGATCCATAGTGTATTCCTGGTGGCTATGCTATATTTTGACGGCATGGATCCACAGTGTATGATTGATGGCCATGACCCATTTCTACGATGTCATCAGTCTGTGATCTGAGTATGGGAATGCCTACCTCAGAATTGATATATATGATATTTTGCAGATGCTTGGGTGTTCGCAGGTTTCTGATTAGGTGTGCTCCTGGTTTCTGACACACACATGCAGCTTACAAAGTATTTCGGTTGTCACTGATTCCAACCTCATACTTTGGGGGGCATTCTGTTACCCATGATTTTGGTCATCATGATGGTGTATTAATGATGGTGTACTCAAGCTCTTCATAAGAACCTTCGCCTGAGAAAAGTTACTTTCATCTCTTCCCAAAAAACTCACTTTTGAAGAGGGTTCGCAGGCTACTAATATATTAGGGTTCAAGAATTACCCATTCTCGTAGGCTGCCTTAAGCCAGAGTGTGGACTTCTCGCACTATGTTGAATAGATAGGGTGCGAACTCGTCCTAAAGCATGGAAAAAGATGAATTCTCGATGTTTCTAGAAGGGAATCTTCTAGAAGAATGGGTTGGCATTCGAATGGTTATTCTTGTACTGGATTCCCTGATATTTTGGGATCATTCTTATCCAAGTAACTATCTTATTCTCTCCTATATATTGAGGGAATTCTCATGGAAAAGGTTAAGCAAGATTCATTGGAGAATTGGTGAAAGAATTGTGTGAAGGACTTAGCTTGAACAACAGCTTGGAGACTCTAGCAAGTCTATCAAGAGGATTTGATATTCTTCATGCAAGGATTGAGAAAGTGTGTGTGTTGGAGCCAAGATCCATTGAAAGGAGGCTTGCGACATCAAGGCTATCAGGTTGTAATGTTTACTTTCAATTAATATGATATAGTGGCATGTCCCTTTCCCATAAAGCTATTCTCATTTTATTGTGTAATTCCTTGATCATACACATAAGTTGATTGTTGAATATATTTTTCTATCTTCACTTTGGTTGTTTTTTTTTGTCTTGGTCTTGACCTCACGAGAGCACTGGAGATAAGCAGGAGAAACAAAGACCCTAGGGAGAGATACTAAGGTATGTTACTTGTTCCTTCCTACTAGCTGATTCAATGGTCAAAACTTAGGGAAAGAGTCATGTCCTGTCTTGTTTTGGTCTAGATCCAGGTGGATCTAGGGAGATCTATAAGTGTCCGCACCTACTGATTAGTCCAATAACATGTTTCCCACCTGGAAACTTGAAAGTCCATTTCTACCCACCTAGAAATTTACGAGATATTCATCTGATCTCTTCTCCTCCTCATCGTTGAGATTTCTCCCAGTCTCTGATTCACATATGTGAATCAGCTCCTCCTCTGTGTCAATGAGGTTTTCAGCATGCCTCAACCACCTTCTCATCAGTCTTCATTTTTCTCTGGCCAAAAATTTATTTAGTGGCCACTTCGCCTTCTTCTTCATGGGCCACTTGTACACCCAATGCACTTTTGCATCCTGCTGCATTTTAAATGCAAGCTTCTCCATTTGTGATTTTATCTGATTGAACTCTAGATTCATCTCTGGATTGCATTTCTTCTTGTGGCCTTCTCTTCAATCACATCCACGACCTTCAGTAGCCATTTCCGCACCTTTCCCGCCCTCCTGGAAAGTCTATCGATTACTCTTCATCCAAGAGTACCTCCATCTTTTGTTACAACTCACCCGACTATTTAAAATTTTGTTGATGCACCCATGCAACAACCTTCTTACAAAGCATCAATACTCTTCACTCCTTTCACCTATTGTCTACAGGAAAAATTATTTTTATGATACCACCTGATGTTATTAGGTCATCTCCTTTCACTGTCTCTCCTTTGTTTGTTGTTTGTAAGAAAGGCTCGACTTCTGATTACCTCCATTGCCTACATAAATCAATTATGTTCTTTGATATCACATGATGCAGGCCCCCTCCCCTTTCCGGGTTCTGCGACCTCCTGGTCTATGGATCATTCCAATACTTGAGTCGTACCGACTCTTCAGGTTCTTGAATGAACCCAGAACAATTATACACATGCCCCTTTTCTTCCTTTGGCGCAGGTCCTGTGATACCTCCACCTTCTATCTCTGCGCGCTCTGGGTGCTTATGAATTTACAGGTGATAGCTCCTCTTTACTAGTCCCTTCCTTCATATGTCCTTGGGTTGTACCCTTGTGTTAATGTGTGATTGTGGGCACAGACAAGAGTGGTTTCCAACCAACTCACTTTTTGCCCCGTAATCCTTCTTGTGCTGACACATACCTTATCACTAAAATAGTGGTTGAAATTGTGGCCCGCTGAAGGAATATTATCGTATGAGCATGTTCTCGCCCCACAATCCCTTATGTCCATTAATCTAAAGTACTTTGGTGCTTTCTGCGATCAATGAATGCTATCAATATCCGTTCCGCCCTTCTTTCCTCTTTCCATGTGTCTCCCCTGACCTCCATAATCTATCAGCACATAACTCCTCTTTGGATCAATGGATCTCGTTGACTCTACCTTTCTGGCCTTTGGTAGTTTCAAATATCAACTCCACTCTCCTCTATATGGCAAGCACCAAGAGTGGAAGATATGCTACCATCTGTCTCTTTGGATCTACGACCAAGATATCCTTCGTGAGTCCGGCCTTGGGGAATCTCGATTCTTAACCTTCAAAAGATCCTTCTTCTAAGATCCTACTTTGAATGCGACCCTGGAAAACATCCTCACATGACCACATGGCATCTTGCTAAATCTCACACACCTCCAATCCCCGAAATGGACTCGGACTGTTGATCTCCCAATCTTGACGATACTCTGGATTGATGGTTCAGATTTGTCCTCCCCAAATCTACAGACCAGATCTCTTCGTGATTCCAGACTTCAGGATTTTTAGGTCTCAAACCCAGTTCCTTCTGTATATCAATCTCCTGGAGTTAACGATCTATGGGCACCTATCCTGTAAATCAATGGCTCCGCTTCCCCTTAGGATGTTTGACCTTTAAACCTAGATTAACAGTCCAATGACCCTCTCCTCGATCGACAGTCGATATCTCCTCCGAGCCTCTAGACTTCTGAGATCTCAAATATCAAATCCTTTTTCTTCTCCTCAACTACATGGAATACTGCCACATGTCCTCTTAGATCGGACAGCCTAGGATTACTTCGAGTCTTTACCCGAAGTTAACAGATTTGTGCCACGTCTCCTCTCCTGGTTCGATGGCTCATATTCACTTCGAGTGATTTGATGGCTTGGAGATACTTCAGCTCTCCAGACTTCTGAGATCTCAAATATAAACTTAGAGACTTAATACAAGCTTCCCATAGTTCATGATCTAACACCGCATGTCCATCTTTGCATCGTTGAATCTCATCATTTCGGGACTCCGGCCTTCGACGATTTCAAATATCAATAGCCACAAGTCTCTAAAGTGAATCCTTCCAGAGTCCACAATCTAGTGACACTTGTCCAACCCCATATCAATGAATATCATCCACTTCAGTTGTTCGAGCTTCATCGATCCCGAATCTCAGAATTCTTCTTCGTGTTCTACTGAAGTAATTTTTTTCAGAGTCCATAATGTTTCACCATGTACCCCTTCTAGATCCAATGGTCCGAAATATATTCGGGTCTATGGCGCTTCGTCTCTTAGGATCCCTGAAATTTCATCTCTTCGGTGCTTCGGGCTTCGGCTATTTCAGTTCTCAAACTGAAACTCCAACATGAATTTCCCCGGAGCTCGTGATTTGGTGACAAGTGTCCCCTCACATATCGACGACTCTCGACTCTTAGACTATCCATCCTTCAAGTGTTTCAATGTTACACCTCCGCCTCCTTCTAGATATGGTGACCCGTTGACACGTATTCCCTCTGGATCCAATGATCAAGATTTATTTTGATCCTCTGGTTCTCCGCACTTCGGGAACTTCAAATTTCAAACTTACCCCCTGGTGAAACTCGTGATATTTGACGACTCATATTCACCTGGTCGATCAATGACTGATATTTCACTTCGAGCTTTCAGCTCTCTGGGCTTAGGAAATCTCATGTTTCAAACCTTGAGAGATTCTCTCTCCTATGCATGCGAGCGTTAAGACTCATGCACCTTCCCCTGATCAAACAAATGTAGATCCTTCATGCTCAGATCCAACAGATAGGATCCATTCTCTCTTTTGTGCTTCCTTCACTCACTGGACGTAGATCTAATCGGTCCAGGTTCTCCTCCTTCTGATCTTTATACTTCTCCATACTTGGAAATTTTTTCAAGTGTTCCAAAGTTCTCTACCTTTGAATTTTCTCCTGTGAACCTGAATCTTGGGTCTCACTTTGCTCTTGCAACATTATCTCTCCTTTGGGATTTCCTACTTACAATAAATCTGACTCCTACGCACATTTTACGTTACTCCTCCTGAGATTCTTCTCCTCGAAGATTTTCGATCTCCCACGCACGTTCTCGGGATTTCGTCAAACTCAGAATCTGAAGGATTTCTTGAACAAGAAATACTTCTCGCCCTCCTGATGTTCTTATGCTCGATGCACACCTTGCAAATATTTTTCCTCATAGAGTATTCAATAAATTTGTTTCTTATTGAACTCGAAATAGAGTTCTTCTGTGCAGAGTTGCACCGACTCAATTCCCACCTGACAGAGCTCTATAGAGTTCTCAGTAACTCTAGTTCTCTCTAAACTCAATAAAGAGTTCCTCCTGTGCACTCCTTGCACTTCCACTGGTGAAGGTTCAACGATATCCCTCCTGAGATTTCCCTTGAGGTTAAACCTCTATCAACGCACTCTTTGCGGACTGTGTGCACTCCTTGCACTTGAAAAATAAAGGATGCAAAACAATTGAAACTGATGCAATACTTCACCAGTTACGCATTCCAACATGAAATGCATAAAAACATATAAATAATACATACACATAAAAACACTATATGCAGGATAAAATTCTTTTCTATTATCTATGTGTGTCTATACAGATGTTTACAAAAACCAGACCTCTCTACCTAGACCTCTCTATCATTCTCTGCCTATTGAAATCTAATACAAGATCTCCTTACCAAAGAGGGGCTTTCCGAACTTGTCCTCTCTCACCTAACCTCATATATTACATTGAAGTTTCATAAATGTTTACCTAGACCTGACTACGATTTGGGCCTGCTACAAGCAACCCTTTAAGGAAATCCAACCACTACCTGTACAAAGGCATGGCCCGACATTTACATCCTTACAACATGAAAATCTGTATAGGATTATTTCAATTTTTTTTTAAAAATGGGAGGCTTAATGCCTCTCCCTTTCTCAATTATGTGTTTACGTTCTGGTGCATTCACTGAGGTGGAGCGATGCTCCTGTATCAGGTGACAAAGTCAAGGAGTAATATTTAAATGATAAAGTAATGGATAACTTTCTAATTATGGAAAGTGGTTAACCCTAAAAATGAGGAAAATGGGTTAAGTGACCTAGAAATGGGTTAAGTGACCTAGAAGATGCTTCTAAGGAAGATATTTGGAGAGTATAAATAAGAGGCATGTCTCTCTCATTTTATATCACACTTGAGAATATCAAATATCTATAGGTGATTGAGGTAACCAAAGTATATCTAAGCCGAATTTCAGAGGGAAGGTGAAGAAAAGAAGGTCGAAATTCAAGGGAGGATAAATTCTTTTGATGATGCCTTCTAAGGTATGTTATTTACAGGTCATCTCACCATTTTCGCAATAAATTGTTTTCTAGAATGATTCATACCATGAAATTGATAGGCCATTGAGGAAACATATGCAAGTATCTGTGGTAAAAATTTAAGACTGTGGGTCGTTGTCTTTTTGGAGTTACACTCCGTTGAAAATAGTGTTTGTGGCTAGTCCTGAAACTAGTCTAAAACATGTGTTTCGGGTAAAAAGGTCATAACTTCTTCATAACAGATCCAAATTCAGTAAGAAAAAATGTTTTGGTTATATTACATTCTATAGTATTCTGTATAACATTTTCAGATCCATTCAAAAAATATTACTTGCGAGGCATTCTCTACAAGGTCGCTCTCTAGAATAAGCCAAAATTCAACAAGGTATGCCATTTTTGCTATAAATCCTTTTTTGAGCGGTTCCAAGTAGTGACACCTGGAGGAATTGCATAAAACAAACCGAATAACATTGTGTAATATTTTTAGATCTTTATTCATTATAGGTACATAGTTATGATTATTTCAAGATAGGTTTTTGACTAATCCCAAGCTAGTCATGTGAGACTAAATAAAAGTTTGATGAAAATGCTAGTCTCTTGTTATGAAAGTTAAGGAAGGTTTGTGTGCATGTGATGATATACACCAGGTCTATTACAGAGTTACAAATCATATTTGGATGATGAAATTAATGAGGGATTTTGGTTAAGGTACATGTTGGGTACATGGTTGAGACAAGTAGTTGATGCGTTTGCAAATACATGAGGTGTATAGTTCATGATGTTGGTACATATTGATGAGTAGTTGACACATGATTGGTACATACTTGGTACATGGTTAGATGCACTTGTTTATGGTACAGGTTGATTACAGGTTTTTTGGTACAGGTTGGTGCATGTTTGATGCACTTGTTTATGGTACAGGTTGATTACAGGTTGAGGTACAGGTTGATTACAGGTTGAGGTACAGGTTGATGCATAGTTGATGCATGGTTCAGGTTTATTGATACAAGTTTACAATGGAATATGTCACAATGATAGTGTGACAGTGGTTCCATCATTCTACTTCTACTTCAGGGAAGTTGGACGGGGCAAGGACAGGTGGTTGTAGCCACCTTCCGGTTGTAGCTGGAGAACATAGGGGATTATAGCCTCCTTCTGGTTGTAGCCATAGAATAGAGGATTTGGAGCTTCCTTCAGGTTGTATCCTGATAAATAAGGGGGTTGGAGCCTCCTTCCAGTTGCAGCTGAAAACAAAGGAAGTTGGTGCTTCCAATGAATGTAATTCTTCAAGACATATAAGAAAAGCATTTTGCGGTTTTCTCCCGCTTTCGGTTTCCATGTAAAACACTGGTGTACTATGTATGTGTATGATTTTTCATTTCTTCATTTCTTATTTGTTATGCAGTTATTGGATGATAATTCTACGTTAATATAACACTTGTATTATATGGTTAAAAAGGATTAAAATTCTCTATTACTGATTCACCCCCCCTCTCAGAATCCAACATAGGAGTCAAACAAGGTTTTCCTCTTTCTCGTACCCGTTTTGACATATACATTGACAAGTTGGAAGGCTGTCTAGAAGCTGCAGGTTGTGTTGGACCAACCCTGGATAGTATATTCATCATCCTTCTTCTCTATGTCGATTATATTTTTCTTGTGGAAAGGAATGCATATGACCTCAAAGTAGCTTAAAATCCTCAAGGAGTTCTTATCTAGTATATGAATGACTGTGAATGCTAAAAAAACAAAGGTTATTATAATTAAATCCAACAAGATAAGCTATGATAATTTTGTATATGAAAACAATACCTTGGACGAAGTACCTCCGTACAAGTATCTTAGAATCAATATTCATGACAAGCTCAATTGGAACTATAACATTGAGAAAATGACAAATGGAGGGTAGAAAGATTATTATGGGCTTGAAAATAATTGTAAATTATCATACCTTTGGCTACGGGATAAGAAAAAGATCATCTTTGAGACTCTTGTCCCTCTCGTTATCTTGTATAGTTGTGAATTTTGGGTATGCAGTATCTCTCGAGAATCCTCGAGAAATATAGAACAGATCCAACATAATTTTATAACTTATAGTCTCAAAATTAAAGAAAATACACCCTATCCTATCCTCCTCATAGAAGTGATACTTTCCCCCATTGAGAGCATAGCTATGATTAGGTAGTTAATGTACAGTAATAAGATAAACAACATGGATGACAAGAGGCTCCCCAAAATTGCTTTAGACTCTAGCCAAAATCATTAACGGCTCAAAGGGGGATGACATAATGATGAAAAGTATTGTATAATTTACCCCTAGAGAAACCATACTATATTGGTGCCCCACAACAAGAAAATGACTAATTTGGCCCTGCTGGCACACTCTATATAACCAATAAATGGGTCCTACATGACAATATTTCAAACGATATTATTTCAACAACACAGACAACCTGCCTATGCAATGTAATATGTAAATCTAGGTTCCTCAATAAATAAAATCAAGACATCCAGTCTAGATATTGGTCCTACAATTAAAATTTGATGGCTCAAGTAAAATTGATACCATTTCATGTGACCCCTTTGAAGTTATCAAATGTAGAAAGCATCTCGATCCTTAACAAGGTTTCCTTTCAAAGGAAAACTTTGCAGGACATGATTTAGTGCTTTGTTGTGAAGGAGATATGAAATAACTGCTTGACTAGGGTTCATATAACAAGACACATCAATGGATAATGTCCACTTCTGCATCATTCTTTATGCTTCGAAGGAGCTGTAAAAAAGAAAACAACAAATTTTGATTAGAAACCCTCTCACATCAAAGTTTCTCAAAGATATTTTGCATGGTGCACAAATTCATAAAAGTTATGTACCCAACCAATATATATATATATATATAGTCAAAAAAATTATATCATTTCAAAAATAACTGAGTGGATTAGCTTGACTGATTGAGTGATACAAGCATAATTGAGGAGATATCAATATTGATTTTCCCAATCGGTTTCCTCTTTCGTCATGGGCCTCACTTCATGAAAATTATGAGGTATTCATATGCAATCCCAAGAATTCATATCCTAAATATGATATTGTCATCTACGATATTATATCAAATTTACTAAACATTAAGAAAG